>CM021110.1:168878296-169006784 GCA_007115665.2 Sequoiadendron giganteum
GATGGAAAGATTATTTGTAGCCTTAAGCCGAGCGATATAGAAAAATGTTTTTCTATTCCTCCACGTTTAGATCATTTCGTTGTATCCATTTCAGATTGTGACAGAATATGGGAGGAGGACAAGGATAGATCACAGAAGAAAGTAGCTCAACGGTGGTTGAAAATTCAGAAAACCAACATGCCAAGGAAGATTGCACGTGGAGATTTCAAGGACGAGATTGCTATTTTGATAACTTTCCTTAACCGGTTAGCAGGTTCTGAAGATGCAAGTGTTTTCCGAACATGGATGTTCTACCTCAACTCACGAGTTATTGATAAAAAAGAAACATTTGACTGGGCCATGTTTATCAGCGAGTGTCTTCACCAGCAGATTACAGAGTTCCTAAAGATTCATGAATTCCATATGGTAACTTTTCTGGTTTACTTAGTTGCATTTCAAGGCAGCTTTAAATTATTAAAGACCGATGGAGTTCTGGGTGTTCAGCGAGTGTATGAATACTACCCTCAGTTGGAGTTTTCGAAAGCTGAACAGGACTTTACAGCAGTGAATGATCATTCTCTTATGAGAACGGTCAGAAATTTAGATAACGAGATGCATGTGAGGATTTCTACAGAGGCACAATCAGCAATGGAGAGTTGGGCAGATTGGTTTATCCAATTTCCTACTTTCACATATATTCGTGTATATGGATATACAGGAGAGCCTCTGATGCTACCGAGGTACCCATCGGATAAGGTTCTTTTCATGGAGTTCATGAGACAGGCACATGAGGTTCACACTTTTCTTCGCAATCGACATAAGCCAGCTTTCACCTTTCCGTTTGAGTTAGGTATCTACAAATGCAAAACAGCTGCTGATTGCAAGTTAATGGCACACGAGTTAGAGAAACTTCAGCTTGGGTGTTTTCCTCAGAAGCGTGCCTATGATCCGTTGGGTCATTATTCAGCAAGGTTGGAGCGAAATGTTTCACATTCGGCAGCGCTTGAGGACTTTTGGGTCAATTGTGAGGATGAATTTGAGGTGCGCCGTCGTCATTATTGTAGGCTTACTGTTCCACAGATTGCTGATTTCTTATCAGAGGATGTGGAAGGTTTGTCTGATGATGATGGCGAGATACTACTTCATTCATTCATTAGAGACCAAGTTGCTCGCCAGCCACTTCGCCAACCTGATTGGTATGTTCCATTGAACACTTCAGTGAAAGACTTATCCAGGTCTGTTATCAAAACCACCATGTACTTCCTTGAGAGCAAGCGGAAGCGAAGGGTGATCCCAGTTACAGAGCCGCCAGCAGTGGTAGTTTCTTCTTTACCTTCTACTTCTAGAGCTAAACCTCGAGTCAAGGTTACTATGAGGCCGCCTGAAGGGGTTAAGATGGGAATTAATTCAAAAGGAAAAAGCATCACCAAAAGGAAACAGGTTGAGAAAGAGCCAACACTTCCAGTTGCAGAGACAGTACTTCCAGAGCCAGTTATTCAGACTTATTCAGACTGAGGCCGGTTTGTCATCTCCAGGTTCACCTTTTTCAGCGCACTCATCTCCCATAGATATTGATTCGGAGCCTGAGATTTCGATACATGAGACCTGCATACCAGTGGATTTGCCAGCAGCTAATACAGTAGAAACGACTCCACCTCGAGAGGACAGTATTCCTTATTCATCTTGGCTCGAGAAGTCATTGGAGAGGGAGAGGCGTATGCCTTCATATAATCTTGATTTGTCTGAGTTTGGTGAGCCCTATCAGAACAGGTTGAATAAGAGGGCCAGAAAGCAGATAAATATTGAGAAGAATCTTGAGGCAGAGATCGTCATAGAGGTTGCTACTCCTCCAAAAGACAAATACTTGGATGAAGTTGATGTTGGTGATTTTACCTTCGTCAAAACTAATCTGGGTAAGAATACTCGACACACCGACGTGAATCTATTCAGAGTCGTCGCGAGTAATCTAGAGGAGCGTGTCATGAAAGATGGTGAGGATAAGGCAGTTCTCAAGGCTGAAATCAGACAACTTCGCAGGTACATCTCGGGTTTGCTTCATGGCAACGAGGGTCAAGCACCTTTACTTCCACAACTTCGAGAAACCGCCGCAGAGCAGCAAAAGATTCAACACTTGGTTAATCGAGGAAAGCTACTGGATACCTGGATTGAAGACTTTATCATTGTTGGTCGACACCTCCTCATAGAGCTATATCAGTTGAGGGTTGACGCACATAGTCTTCGCCAGAGAATTCAAGAGCTCGAGATTTGCATAGCCGAGCGTAAGCCGAAGGACCTGATTTTGATATCACAGCTTGCAGGAATCTATGACGCCATTGAAGCAGATGGAGATCAGAAGAAGGTCTTCACTTGGAGAGAATTATATCTTTGCAGGGTGGAGACATATGACAGGATTTCTGCTAAGATGAGCATGATTCAGGAAAAGGTTGTTGCAGCTCTTCGTTTCATCAGCGAGTACATCACTCAAATCCCATGTCATTATCGGCATGAGGATGGTACCTACGCCGAGTTAGAGGCAGTTCAAGCTGAGTTCGAAGAGTTAGTTCGTGATAACCTATGTGGAGGGCCAGAGGCGTCCAAGATGGAGGAGTTTACAATGCTGACTATCAGTTTCAAAAAGGTGACCACAGAGGTTAGAGATAGTCAGAGGGAGATCCGAGATGGAGACAAAGAGTTGGACAAGCAGTTAATCATCGTGGACAGCGTCAAAGTGCCAGATGATGATACTATTGATAAATTCCTGGAGGAGATGATAAACTTGGAGTAGATGTTCAGTTAGACCATGCAGTTGCTTTCAACGATGAGTCATCAGAAGTAGTTAACTCGAGGCTTCTTTCCGAGTTAACTTGCTGTTATACATTGCATGCATGTCTTTCTTGTAAACATCTATATATACTTGGAGATTAGATTAGATTTTTCAGTCAACTGATGATAGCATTCCAGTTGACTTGCTTTCAATAAGGACGTGCATGTTGCACCTTGTCCATTTAGATTAGATGTTTCAGTTAACTGATGATAGTTTCCCAGTTAACTGTATAGTTTCATTCAATTAGGGTTTAGGAATAAGATCTTGCATGCATTGCAAGACTTTAGTTGACTCAAGGTGATTTTAGGGTTGCCTACACCTTGAAGTCTATAAATAAGAGCTTCAAGCTCATTTGTAATTTAACTTTTGCTTGATAGCATACATGCTGCGCCTACCTTGCCTGTAGTATTGCTATTATTGTATCTGTTCAAAGAGTAATTGCTGTTATAATAAATTGCTGCGCCTACCTTGCCTTCATGTTATTGTCATGGTGTTTATTCGACCTTAGTTAAATGGGGTTGCTGGTTTGATCGTTATTGCATGCGTGTTGCGTCTATACAATCTACTGTCCCAGTTGCTTACCTTTCGTTTTGTTTATTATAAGCCTATTCAGAAGAGCAAATAGTTGCGCCTGCCTTGCCTTCATGTTGCAAAACTGTACTTAAAGCTTATCGTTCGATGTGTGTTATAGTAGACTCATTCAGCCAAGCAGATAGTTGCGCCTACCTTGCCTTCATGTTGTGAAGCTGTACCAGGTTGACCGTCTTTTTGTTTGTTTTAATAAACTTCTTCCCGAATTAGCAAATAGTTGCGCCTACCTTGCCTTCATGTTGTGAGCCCGCACCTGAAGTTTATCGTACAATACATTCCTGCTCCATTTCCTCATGCTCTGTTTTTTGAGGAGATTGGTTAGATATTAAAGAAGTTAGCTTAGTTGTAGTTACATGATCTGCGAAACCAGAAAATACTTAGTTGCAACGTTCTAGGTTTTCTTAACCTTGTGCCTCTACCAGCTGAGAACAAAAAGATAGGACATTAGTTTAGTTTTCTATTTCATGCATTCCAGCACAACGAGGGAGCTTCCCCTCCTAATTTGAAGAGCACTCATTACGTAGTGTGCATAGTTGTCCGTACAAACTCACACTCCAGAGGTGTTAGTTCTTACGCCAACAATATGTTACACAATCTTCAGCAAAGATGAGAATATTAATAATCAAGCTGAGAAGACGCAATTTTAGCTGAAGAATTTATGAAAGCTCGACCAAAAGAGGTAAACAATCAAACTTGAACACAAACTCTTCTTCAAAACTTGGGCGAACTTCTCCAATCGGACATTTCAAGCTCAGCAACAAGTGAAAATAACACAAAAATGACAAAAATCGAGTTTTTTAACTCTTTCAGCAACTTGTCTTTTTTCATTAATGACCAAAATCGGAATTTTTGACTTAGCAATTTTATTCATGAATTCGGACTTTTTTGGGCTTTTGGCAATTTCACTCAATGACTTAAAAGCCAAATCGCGATTTTGAGAGTCTATTGCAATTTTTATTTTTGACAAAAAGCCAAAAATCGGACCTTTTTGGGCACTCTGCAATTTCACTTGACCTAACAAAGGCAATCGGACTTTTTTGAGCTTTTAGCAATTTCACTTAAAGCAAAATCGGACTTTTTTGGAACTTTAGCAATTTTGCTTTATGACTTAAAAGTTCCTACACTTGTAGTGCTGACTCAAAAACCCGAAATTGACAAAAAACACAAGAAAAATGACTCGGAAATTTACAAAAACGAAAAGGAGAGTTGCTGAAAGGATGTCCAAGGGAGCCATCAATTGAAATCCAAAGTTTTACAACCTCAACACCTCGTAAAACGTGTTTTAAGGAGAAAAACTTCAATTTTTTTGGCAGGTTACCCCAATTTTAGTCATGTCAAAAATTGAGGACAACACTGCAAAACATCAACACTTCGAAGAATCTGTTGTCCTGGGTTATGTTTGTGATTAATAAATTTGTTTAATATCTACACCTCGGATAGGAGTCCTCTCCTCCTTGGGAATTTAGAAGTAGGTTTATCGTACTATGTTGTGATTAATGATCTTTGTTTCATATCCACACCTCGAATATGAATCGTCTCCTCCTTGGGAATTTAGCAGTGAAGATTGTCGTTTGATGTTGTTGCTAATAACCTTTCTTTCAGCTTACACCTCGGACAAGAGTCGTCTCCTCCTTGGGAATCATGTCTTATAGTTTATCGTCCAAATACTCCCTGCTCCTAAGTCCTCATGCTCTATTTCTCTTGAGGAATAGGATAGATTAAAAGCATTTAGTTAGTTGTAGTTAAGATCTGCAAAACCAGAGAAAAACCTTAGCCGCAACGTTCTCACTTTCCTTAACCTTGTGCCTCTTCAAGCTGAGTCAAAAAGATAGGATTTAGGTCATTTACATTTTCACACATATCAGCAAAAGAGGGAGCTTCCCCTCCTAATTTGAAAAGCAGTCATTACGCACTGTGCATAGTTGTTTGTTGCCAATACGCACTCCAGAGGTGCGAATTGTAACGCCCACATGTCCTTTGAAATGGCACACCTATAATCCGATTCCTAGGTGCATGCCTATTATTCCAAGTGCACGCTAATGCTCTAGATGATCATTTTAGTTTTATAGTGGCTCTTTTCATTGGTGCACACTAAAGCTAAGGAACACACAAATACTATACTATGCAATTTTTGAAAAAGTTGTCTCTTGTTGAGGCACGTGCTAAACTACAACATGCGCCAATACTCTTAACTTCATCAAAGCATTCTTGAAACTATCCCCACACACCCTTTTGCTTTGTTCAAGTGCATTTCTCTACTTGGCACATTTTTAATGTACTATGTGCATCTTTTTCTCACCCTTTGCAAAGGTGCGTAGATTTTTCCAAGTACTCAAATTTATGATCCTATAGGTGTTAGACAATAAACAACAAAAGGAAAAGAAGGCAAGATTCTGAAACACATTAGGGTTAGATAAATGACAAATTTCAATTGATAATTTTGACAAATAAACAAGTTTTGTATGGGTACAACAATTTGTCATTCTAGTGATGGGAAGATAGTAGAGTTTTCTACATATGATGTGATCATCAAAGAGCTACAGGATCCAGACATTGTGGTTGCTTCAAGGAGTGTGGATCATGGTTCCCATTTGTATAGGTCTGATAGCCATGAGTCTTCTTCACGATCATCGCTCATTGCACATGCTGATTCCTTCAGCAAACTTTGGCACAAATGGTTCTGGCATCTAAACTACAAGTACTTGTAGCAATTCAATACACATAATTTGGTGCTTGATCTTCCTAGGTTTCTTGTACCTAGGGAGTTTGTTAAGGCTGTGTTCTTGGCGAGCAACATCAAGATCTTTCTCCTATGGGGAAGCCCTCCCTTGCTACAGAACCCCTTGAGTTGATGCATAGTGATCTCACATCATTTCCAACTCCTTTTTCAAGGGCCAAATATTTCTTCACATTCATTGATGGCTTCTCATGTTGTACATGTGTCTACTCCCTTAAGTACACGAGTAAGGTCTTTTCCATTTTTATGACCTTCAAAGCATTTGTTAAAAGGCGATTTGGTCTTTCTATCAAGAAGATACACATAGATAATGGGGGGGAGTATGTGAATTAGGCATTCATGGATTTTTGTAGAAAGCATGGCATTCAACATCAACACTCAATTCCCTACGCCTCTCAACAAAATGACATTGTTGAGAGGAAGAACAAGACTTTACAAGTAATTGCCAATTGTATGATTCAATCCAAGAGCATGGCACCTACTTTATGGGTTAAGGCAATCAATTGTGCCAGCTATATTCAAAACCACATACCCGCCAAGGCAATACAAAACATGACCCTTGAGGATGGCTTGATGTTTCTTCATTCAAATTCTTTGGCAACGAGGCTTAAGCATTCATCCTAGATTGTCAATGTAAGGCTATGGAGAAGAGCCAACCACTAAATTGTGTTGGCTATTGTGAGGATGTGAAGGCCTATAGATCGTTTGATCTTGCTTTTCATGATGTCTTATTTCAAGGGGATATCCAATTTGACAAGCACTTCACTTTGATGGATCTCCATCAACAGCTTCTCCCTCACTTTCTACTCCATCTCTTGAGGATCCTCTTCTTCTTGAGGATGATGATCTTGCTCCACTACCTCCTAATGCATAATTTTTTCCCCATTACGCTCACACTACCATTGAGGAGGCTGGTCCTTTGGTTGGTGATCCCACCAACTCTTGTCATACTCATTCATAGACAATGGGTCTTGATCTTTTGACTCATGCTATTTCAGATGATCCTCGAAAAATTCCACGTGTGATAAGTATGCCAAAGTAGGATAATGCTAAGGCCAAGGAGTATTCTTCTTTGATGAGGAATCATACATGAGATTTTGTACCTCTTCCTAAGGGAAGAAAGATGGTTTGTTGTAAGTGGGTCTATCAAACCAAATATGTAGTTGATGGTTCCATTGACAAGTACAAAACATGTCTTGTGGTTAATGGATTTTCACAAGTTAAGGCATTGATTATTCTAAGACCTCTGCTCATGTTGCCAAGATAGATTCTATCTTGAACTTCCACTAGTTGCATCACATGGATGGTCAATATACTAAGTCAATGTGAAGAATGTATTTCTACATGGTGATCTTAATGAGGAAATCTATATGGAGCAACCTCTAGGTTTTGTGCAGGATTCTTCACTTTTGCAGGCTTTACCATTCACTTAAGACCAGCATTGCACAAAACCCATGTAGGCCTCCTAATTACCTAATATAATTCATGAACCAATACAACTAACTTAAGGGATGTGTGCCACATGTCAACATATCCATCCACCTATATACATTATAATATCATATTCCTAGGTACATAGCATTTTTCTGATTTTACTAATTAAAGAACTGCCATATTTGTATTAGACTGGGTGGAGCTTTATGTTGGCAAATCCAACCTTAAAGTGTGCCACAACTCAACTTAAAAGCATCACATTGCCTGAGTGCACTTTCATAATCACTTAGCCATACTTCAGGCATGGTTTGTGAGTGGTTGTGCGGGTGCCCTCAACAATGTGCCTGCCTTACATTTAAACATTTCTTCTTTGTTTGGGCAAATATTCACCAAGTTTTTGCCATTTTAAGTAGCGAGACTTTTAAAAGGCAATGCCACTTAGAAAGTGTGGCCAAATCTTGCTTTCTTTTCCCTTATATGTTAGGTGTTAATCACTTGACACTTAGCCACATTTTTTTCTTGTTGAGCAGAGTTTGGATTGGGCATTGCCACCCACAAAAGGCACTGTTTATGTTTGATCCCTTCTTCTTTCTATTTAGGCATAATGTTAGACTGCCATTGCCATCTTGTGGAACATCGGGCAGAACGTTGGAGCAGCATCACCAATCGAAGGTTGTGCTTAGACCTTGCTCATGATTGCCTTCTTCCTGGCTTTAGCACCATTGCTCATACTTGGGTACTTTTTCTGAAATGGCTAAACCTCTTGAAAGTGTATTTCATCTTCCTCTTGTCTTGATTTGCCTTATGATGATGTGTCACCTGAATGGAGTGGTGGAGGAGTCTTCGTTGACCCTCACCAATCTTGCATTCAGATTCAAAACTTTGACATTTCATCCTTCTTCTTTCTGCGTTGAAGCTATCAAACTATCAAGATATTTGTCATTTTTATTTGGCACATCTCATCCTTGAGCAACCTACAACCATTGTTAATTGATTAACTAGACCAAGAACTGATAACCTTGCAATTAGACAGGAAGGAAAATTTGGTTGATATTGACAACATCAAGAATGACATGGTTACTGACTACAAACTTGACTGATGGCAAAGTCATAGGGGTACCAACACAATCTTTGCCAATTCCCTTTACAGCTTACCCCTCATAAGAAAGAAATCACCTGGCTTCCTTGGACATTTTTCAGTCATCTTCATTTTCACGGGGAAGACATTACTTTATCTCAAGGCAGATGTTCCTTTATTTTGTATATTTCTTTGTTTTTCTAGACATTTCTCAGCCTTTCTCTTGCATCACGAACACCACTGACTCAGTGATGCCATAACCAATTTTTCCAACAGTTTCCCTTTCCAATTTATAGTTAAAAAAGGAGATCAAATACAAATATTAAATCACTAGAGAGAGCCGTCCCTCTCAAACACACAGGAAATCTTTCCCTGGGATCTACATCACTGTTGTTTCAGGATTACTGTTTCATTCTACTGGGCAGAGAATTAAGAAGTTTAAGGTGTGCCTTGAACTTAGGATTTCACATGTGATCTTGAGGATGATAAACACCCTAATGCTCGAACTTCTAGAGCTATTACATTTGGTTCCTTTTTGGTTTTATTGCTGGTTTTACTGGTTTCAGAGGTTAAGAGCTAAGTTAAAGACATAATCCATGTAGTTCTATTTGTATTACAAGTATAACCTTCATCTATAAAGCTACTGAGATTAACATTGTAATTCTATGTGGGATTTAATAAACAACTGTTTTCTCCAAGCATTTATAATCTTCTGTACTTATTTCTGTCTAGAATGTTTTAAAAAACAAATTAAATATTTTTTATTGGCCATGTGGTTTACCATTTTCCTATTTGTAGAGGGATAGGGGGCTGCATTTTCTTAAGATGTTACCATTTCAGAAATCATATCCATTTTCATGTTACATGCAACTTGGCATTGTGACAATTAATTAAAGATTTTCACGGCTTGCAGAAAAAGTTACGTCATCAATTTCAAATCTTGATAACAATCTGTAGGTCATTTACACAAACATTCTAAATTAGAACCAATCATAGAATCCATGCTAAATTTAAAATGCATAATCTTCAAAGGTTTCTATACCTGAGACCATAAAGCAGCATTTATGCCAATGTCAAAAAACTGCAAGAAAATGCTTATTGACATTGTCACTGGATCCACTGAATTTGCCTGTAAAAAAGTATCAGAATAACTGCAGTTAATCAAACGAATCTAAGAGAACAGGTATCTCCATAGTTAAATAAGCAATTAAGAAGGGGTTAGCTCTCTGCATCTCTAACTCATTGTGACTAACAGGAATAAGCAACACATCAGAAACATTATTATTTTATTTGGTTCAAAATATGCAATGTTGAAACATGAGTGCAAAGAAAAATGTTTGAACAGAAGTATCAAACTCTTTGAGGATCCATACCTCCTTGAAGACAACACTTTGTAAGGCCTGTAGGAGAAAAAGAAAATAACTTAGTCAATTGTTGAAGCTGACTATTTGTTGTATTTTCGGAAAAAGCAAAATACAATAATCATGTTAATACCAATCAAATGATCGAATACATTTTAATTTATTATGATACCAACCAAGCAAATGTCTACCTTTACAAGAGAAATCTTCCTAGAAAAGAAATCCATTAAAAGTGAATTTTCCTTCCAAACTTTATAAATTGTCTCTAGAATGCGTATTTGATTCCTTCACCCTATTCAACTATAATTGCACAAATATATGTACTCCTCAAGCTTGTATAACTTGGGGAGCAATGCATCATGGCAAATAGAGAAAATTACATGCAAAAGCCAAAAAAGTAACATCTCATTTTTCCAGCTTAGTCACATCCTCAAGTTGACACCATGTATTGTCCTCAACCAGGTTATTGGGTATAGCCAGAAAGAATGCTTACTAGTCTTAGTGAAGGGTGAATGTAAATAGGAAAACTGGATTCTTTTACTGATGGCATAAAAAATTATGAATAAGGCGTATACCCTTATTTTTCATGTCTACAACTAATTGTTAAGTAACCTTCATGGGATAATTTTTAATTTTGAGTTATGATTGGTGGTTGCATATGAGATGTTCAAGATATTGTCACCAATCCACAAGCCCATTGAAATCACTACTACAGGTTTGTTATCTATTGAGAGAGCTCAATCTCATTCTCCATTCATTTCAGCACCCATGTATTTTGGAAACTGTTTCCCCATGTGTAGGTTCAAAAATTGCATACTTCAGACTTTTCACATTACGCTTTTGCAACATTTTGGTGTCCCCCACTCTAGTCATGTTTAGGGCTCATTTTGACTATTTCCTAGCCTAAAAAGCCACCACTGGTGTGCCATGTGTTGGCGTTTCAATTCGCACCTCTGGACTGTGCATTGGAAACAGACAGCTATGCACAATAAGACTGCTCTTCGAATTAGGAGGGGAAGCTCCCTCTTTTGCTAATTATGCGTAAAAAGAAATAACTAAACTAATTGCCTATCTTTTTATCTCAACTGAGAGCACAAGGTTATAAAACTCTTTGCGTCGTAGCTAAGGTTTTCTCTAGTTTCGTAACTTCAACTACAACTAGGCCTAAACTAATGATGCTTCTATCTTCTCTAGTAAATTCAGAGCAAGAGAATTTAGAAGTAAACAGGGAATGGTTAATAAAATCATAAACACAAAACTTAGACAAACTAGTTTCCAAAACACATCCGAAGACTCGTTGTACTTTCAGATGTAAGCTGAAATAAAGTTCATGAAAGCATAACATAAAACAATAACAATGAAATATTTTGAGATTTTAGATCAAAGCAAGGTAGGCATAAGATTTATTTCCTCAAACTCAATCAATAATAACACATCTGGGACAGTAGATTGTAGCTATAATAGGCATACGATTTACGATCAAACCAAATTACACTGAACAAAGTGAACAGATACTGAATAGCAAAGCTTGTAGGCATTAAGGCTCAACAATTTTGTTATAGCAACAACGATTAAGAAAAATAATGAGCAAGGCTGCTCTTATTTATAAACAAACAAAAGAGTAGGGAACCCTAAAATCTCCTTGTGTTAACAATCAGTCTTGCCAACATGCAAGATTTATTCCTATGTCTAAACAAAGATAACTAACAATTAACTGGAATGACAACATCAGTGAACTGATCTAAAACTAAAGAAAGCTCCAATTGTACAATAGATATCTCTGAAGATAAACATGCATGAAAAAGAGGATGGTTAGTTAAACTCGGAAAAGGCCTCGAGTTAACTGTTGTCATCACTTGAGTTCTATTCCTAGAAATATTTGCACACTTCAACTGGTAGTTCACTGATTGGTAACTTTGGCGGCTCTGTAACTAGAGTGATGACCTCTGTTTCTTCTGCAACTTTATGCTTCTGACGCTTCTCTTGATTTTTCTCAATGAAAGAGTATCACATGATGAAACCGTGAAGTTTGACTGTGAACACAGATATGTTTGAACAAGTTTTGTACAAAAGCTAAAAATAGCTTCGCTAAATCTTCAAAAAAAAGGGTAGATTTTTGGAGAAAAATCTGAGATATGGGTTTTGTAGAGAATGTCATTCTTAATTGACCCAAATAGTCCGTTTTTCGAAAAACTGATTTTTTCACCAAAATGCGAGAACCCCTCAAAAATAGAAGTTGCAAAGCAATTTTTTTGGTAAAAATCGAAGATATGGGTTTTATAGGTGCTCATGGGTTGAAGAGACCTAGATCGTTCATTTTCCGAAAAACCGAGTTTTTCCTAAAAAAGATAGAGTTTTTGAAAAGTAGAAGCAGTAGAGGTAGCAGAGGCAATTTTTTTGAAAGAAATTTGAGGTCTGGGTTTTGTGGCCAATTTCGTGCTGAATAAACCCAAATTGTCAAATTTCTTTAAAAACCGATTTTTTAACATGCAAGAAACCCTAGAAAAGTGGAAGCTGAAGAAGCAACGGAAAAAAAAATTCAATCTTTGAAGAAGAATGAAAAAAAAGTTGACCCAGATCAATGAAAGTTGAAAATGATGACCTTTTGTTTCTTGAAAAATGATGCCCTGGAAAAATGGATTATGGAAAAGTGCTCTTCTGTGCAATATGAACTTGAATCTATTAAGAACTCTAAAAACACCCTTCGTTTGATCCTCCAAATGTTGTTGAGAAGAAAATTTTGTGTTTGCTCGTTGAAGTCAACCTGCAAAATAATGAAGAATAGACACCCAAATGCTTCTAAAGTAAAGTTTGGAGGTGAAAGAAGCAGTTAGTTAACTCGCGAAAAACCCTAAATTTAGGAGTCATCACGTGAAAATATCTATCAACTCGAAGAATCTCTACAAAATAGGACGGTCAAAGCATGAGGACGTCTTTCAAAAAAATTTAGCTCAAGTTGATTTGGACGCATCCTTGAGATAAGGCGTCCAACTTTGCAGTGTTAGAACATTTTTCAAGATTTTCAACTTTTCCTTGATGAAACACCTTTGTTTGATCTTCTATTCCGGACATCTAATCGATCCTCTGGTTTGGCTGATGGATTCGTTAAAGAGCATGATCGAATCAGACGACCTCCTAGAGGCTATGAATCCTAAAAACTAGTTTTGAAGTTTCAAAAGTCTGGGCACCCCTAGCTAGCAAGGGCACTTTTGTGTTCTAGACTTAGCCATTTTTTAATGATTTTCAACATTTTCAATTTTGTCTCTCGTGCTTCGTTTCCCGTTCGATCTGCAATTGCCAATGATTGATGAATCACATGATCAGGCTAAGATATTCAATGGAAAGCCTGAAGAATTTTGAAAGAATGACTAGTTTTGCAAATCCAAAAAGTTGGTTCTGAAGACCCAAAATCCTAGCCAAGGACGCCCGTGTGGCATTTTCATGATTTTTGATTTTCACTTTATTGCAACATCCCTGTTCGATCCAAGATTTTGGTCGTTTGACAGATCCTGAGAACTTGTTGATGGATTCATTGTGACACTGGATCAAATCTAAGGAGAACCCCCTGGATTGCAAACTCTAAGAAGTGATTTTGGGCCCTTGAAATCTTGGGCACCCCTGGCTAGCAAGGGTGTTTTTCCTTCAAAAACTTGAAGATTTTCAATTTCTCCCTCTGACAAAAACACCTCAATTTGATTCACAATTTTGGTCCTTCGACTCATCCAATGAACTTGCTAACAGACTCATTGCGAAGCCTGATCGAAACTAAGGAGCTCTTGGAAGTTGTAAAACCTAAAAACTACATATGATGGCTCAAAAGGTTGGGCACCCTTGGCTTGTAGGGCACTTTTCAGCTCTAGACTTAGCCATTTTGAGTTTTTGTATTTTCCTTTCCTTCGTTTTCCATGTCTGTTTGATCAACAGCCACTGGCATTTGACAGGTCCTCTAAGCTGGTGGATGGATTCACTATGAAGCTGGACTAAATTTGGGATGAATCTCTTGGAAGTGACTAACCTCAAAAACTGGTTTTGAATGTCTCAATTTCTAGGCGCCCCTGGCTTGTAGGGGCACTTTTCTCGTGATTTGCAATTTGCTCCTTTGATGAGACATTTCTGCTTGATCTGCAATTTTGGGCATTTGATGGATCCGTTGAATTGGCTGATAGATTCGTTGGAAGACCTACTCAAATCTAGAAAGAAATTGTTTGCAGCTGCAAACCTTTAAAGCACTTCTGACTGCCTAAAACCTTGGGCGCCCTTGGCTAGCAGGGGCACTTTTGTGTTCCAGACTTACCCATTTTTCAATGGTTTTCATCCTTTCTGAAGCCATTTTTCGATGGTTTTCATCCTTTCTGAACTTCGTGTTCACCATCTCGTCGACTGCGTCGAGCGCACTACTGACACGTTGACTGTGTTCACCGTCGCTTGTGCACGGACATTGAAAATTTGGCTAAGGCATTCACTGCCAGGCACCTCCTTTGAAATAAGGCGTCCAACTTTTCCAAACAGTTTATTTTCCAGAATTTTCAACTTTTTGAATCCCTCTCCACCATTCACCATTTTTCGAACAACTTTTGTCGTAGATCATCCTGTGCAATGTTTGAGACTTTGATTTTGACACCTGGTATCTAGCCATCGTCCATTGATGACCTCAAAGGTCCTAACTTTTCTTCTAAAAAAGCAAAATAAAACCCAGTAGAGAAAAACTGATTTTTTTATGATTCTGCCTAAACCAATGTCATCGTGATGAAGAATCAACCAATCAAAATCAATTTTAGCCATTTCTACAAGATTCTATTTTTAGGGTTTTTTTCTAAAAAAATTGGGCTTGAAACCCTAATTTCAAAAAAATTCAAAATTTTCCGAGCATCCTTTTGACAATAAACCCAAAAAACCCTATGCTTCGTTTATTTTTCAAAAATTTCTAAAAATGGAAAATTGCTTATTTTAGAAATGTTGACCTTTGACTTTTGATGACTATTTTACAAGATTTTGACCATTTTTACCAAAATGCCTTAATGAAGCAAAAATTTTAATTTTGGGTACAACACCATGCAAGCCAACTCAGACTCTCCTTGTTGTTACCAACCCTCGGCTATAGTCTAGAGACTTAGCTATCAAGGACATTAGCACCATCAACATTGGTGACCAAGACAGCACTAGTGTCCAATTCAAATTTGCATTAATTTCCCTCCAAAACCCTAATTACTGCTAGTTACCCCATAAAAGCATATCTAGCATTCATTTTAAAACCCTAATCTCTCTCTAGATATCTCTACTCTCTCTCTACCTCTCCCTCTCTACCTACCTCTTCCTCCATCCCTCTCTCTCGCTCACCTCTCTCTCCTTATCCCTCTAGATATCTCACTCCCCCTCCCCTCTCTCTCTCTATCTCCCTTATCCCTCTAGATATCCCTCTACATCTTTCCCTCTCTTCTCTTCCTATCTCTCCCTCCCCCTCTCTATCTCTCTCTACTTCTCTCTATGTCACCTCTCCCTCTCCCTCTCCCTCTCCCTCTCCCTCCATCCCCTCTCTCTCTCCATATCCCTCTAGATATCACTCTATATCTCTCCCTCTCAACTCTCCCTCCCTCTCTACCTACCTCTCTCTCCCTCCCTACCTCTGCACCCCCCCCCCTCCCCCCTCCCCTTCTCTCTCTCTCTCTCCACTTGCACATAACAGTTTTTCTTCCTAAGCTTCAAATACTGCATTTTCTGAGATCTCCCTTCTCAAGCCACAATTCTTGCAGATCAGCCATCTAAGAAGCTCCATGACCAAGCCCCCTTAGCACACTTTGTGATCCACCAACATTTTATTATGTCCTCTATGATACTACAAACACCACAGTAGTGGTAGCAAGCCCCCTAGAGTTTTCTAGTTGCAACTTTGCACACAATATTCACTACTACACTTAGGACTCGCACTCCAATCTTGCTAATACTGTGGAGGCTGAAATATGCCAACCTAGGGAAGTGACTCCATAAATACCTAATCATCTCTACTCCTCAAAACCCTACCATTCTTGCAGATCAGCCATCTAAGAAGCTCCATGACCAAACCCCCTTAGCACACTTTGTGATCCACCAACATTTTATTATGTCCTCTATGATACTACAAACACCACAGTAGTGGTAGCAAGCCCCCTAGAGTTTTCTAGTTGCAACTTTTCCACACAATATTCACTACTACACTTAGGACTCGCCCTCCAATCTTGCTAATACTGTGGAGGCTGAAATTTGCCAACCTAGGGAAGTGACTCCATAAATACCTAATCATCTCTACTCCTCAAAACTCAGGTTGCAATATCTCAGAATAGGGGGCTCACATCCAGAATCTGCAAGCAACACAGGTGCAAGAAAATTTAGGCAAGCAACTCCTCGAAGTTGTAGGTCATTCAGAGGCCAAGACAAGAGCATCTATAGTAGACATGGGCGCCCCTTCCTGGACACAAGCATCTGACACAGTTTCAGAATCTTCTACACTACAGAGTTCCAGAAACCCTCCTCCAGCCCTTGTCAGGCTTCTACAGCCTCCTAACTGCATCAGACACAAAAACAAGGATGCATTCCTAACCTTTTGCTCTTTCAATTACAATAGCTTTTTTATTCCAACCTCTGACATTAATGCATTTCACACAGATCATATTTACTTGCTGGTTTATTCCTTTATTACATTGTTGAAAGGATAAATAATAAATTTGACAGTTAAAGTATATCATCACGTAGGAAGTTAAGTAAATGAAACCTAGCTTAGGTGTTGTTTATTTTATCTTTCACAATGTAATGCAATTTCTATAATATGTGTCTGGACTATGACTTTGGAGCCTATGCAATTGATTAGAATTGTGTAAAAATGTGCTCTGTACATATTTTAACTTTATTTCATTTTATGTTTGTGTCCTGGAGACAGTGTTTATTACCAATATAATGACATATCCATGTGTCTGGACTATGCATTTGTGGCATGTGCTATTGATTAGAATTGTGTATAGAGTGTTTTGTTATAATTTATATTATTCATGTTTTTCAGGGGTTTGTTTTCTTTTCATAATTCACTAGGCTATAATTTTGACATCAATGCAACTCAAATTTAGGCCTCGTGTAAATAATAGCCATACAAACATAAGGTAGTGGTATTTTCTGTCATGCATTCCTGATCCCCAAACTTGTACCCATGATTCATTATGGCCCAAAAACTTCACGTACCATGTTAAAACAAAAACTATTAATTGCACAAATTATACATGGAACAGATCTGTATTGTTTCCTATTTTAGTATTTAACAGCAAATAGGGTGGATGGACAAAAGAAGCATAATCATAATTGCATCCAAAATTAGGAAACAAAATCTTTGATCCACAAAAAACCACAAGATGTAGAACTATAACTCAGAATTGTATTAACAGGAAATCTCATACATACATCTATGAGAATAAATATGAAATGTAGAAATATGTGCAAGATAAAATTCATGCAAAAGGAGGCTAAACCCTTCAGGACTTGCATATTTATCCAGTTTTTGGTGGAATAATGGGGATTCACAGGGAAGACAAAATGTGCATTCTTCCACCACAATGGGTTCCCTCCACCACAATTTTGAATTCCTGATACACATTCTCATACCCTTGCATACTCCTGTCCCAAAAGATTGAGCTACTTTATTAAAACAAAAGCTACTAATGCATGTGGTATGCTCTTAGCTACGGGTTGTAGTATAAACCATAGTTGGAAAACTTGCCAAAAACTCGAGAGTTTTTGAAAAAATCACGAGTTTTTTTTGGAAACGAGTATTTGGTGCAAGAACTCGCCAAAAAAACTCATGAGCTTTTTTGAAAAACTCGCTGAATTTTTGGTGAGTTTTTCAGAAAAACTCGGAGATTTTTTTTTAAAAACTCAGCTGCTCAACAAAAAGACCCCCATGAGGGGCGCTGCCCCTCAACCCCACTGGGGGCATTGCCCCCAGACCCCCACGAGGGGTGCTGCCCCTCGACCCCACTGGGGGCGTTGCCCCCAGACCCCCACAAGGGGCGCTGCCCCTAAACCCTGATGGGGGCATTGCACCCAGATCCCCACAAGGCGTGCTGCCCCTCGACCCCGCTGGGGGCATTGCCCCCAAACCCCACGAGGAGTGCTGCCCCTCGACCCCGCTAGGGGCATTGCCCTCAAACTCAGATTGAATTCATTTGGTTTTCTAGGAACTCTCCAAGTCCAAGTTTCCAAGTTTGCCTACAAGTCTTCATCTATAATATCGTCTAGTTCTACCTCTCCCCTAGTTTTTACTAGACATGGGAAGAGGAAGATATAAATTTGTAAAATATATTAATATAGTATTTACTTTCAGTTTTACCAAAACAATTTGCTATTTTCATTTTGTTTCAAACTATCAGTATCAGTGCATTCCACATGAGGATGTCATTTTGTACCCAATTTGCTTTCAAATCAATCAAATAC
Source organism: Sequoiadendron giganteum (assembly GCA_007115665.2). NCBI lineage: Eukaryota > Viridiplantae > Streptophyta > Pinopsida > Cupressales > Cupressaceae > Sequoiadendron > Sequoiadendron giganteum. The sequence goes on from CM021110.1 coordinate 168,896,752, forward strand.
AACTAGACTCAACTTGAAGTTCTATGTACTCATTTATTGACTCATTGGATGCATCTTATCATTGAATTTTGCAAAAAAAATGTGTTTTTAATGAAGTTTATGCAATTTTTTAAGTTGTCGAGTTTTTCCCGAGCCAAGTTTTTTGGGCTTGCTGAGTACTTGCAATTGGCGAGTTTTTCAACTATGGTATAAACAATCTAAGAAAATTCTAGCACTGCTTTTGCAGTTGTTTTCAAAGATGATAAAAGCTGTTGCCATTCATCATCTAAGAAAGAGTACCAGACTCTATCATTATTCATCAAACAAATAAAATTAGATATAGCAATGCCAAACAAATTTTGAATGGGGCATCCTATGATATCAGTCATGAGCTTCAACATGTTTCCAAGTAAGGGATTCACCACAGAATAAACTTGACAAAGAAGCCCACAAGTTGTAGAGCCAACATACACATGCATCTTCACTAAATCATTTGACTGTAACCATAGTAGCAAACCAAAAGTATACATAGAATTTGATTACGAAAGATTTAATGTGGCACAGTCTATAACATTTTTTCTTTTTTTCTTTTTAAAACTAAGTGGAGGTCTAGGGGTAGAGCCCCCACCATCAAACCCAAATTAAAGCCTTTGAAGCCACAAGGACCTTCTTGGAACATTCACATTTTTTTTGTTTTTATAATTTTTTTATATTAAATGATTGTTTTATTACAATCTGCAGGAGACTTCATGCTCCTCTTCTTAATCCTTTCATCCTCTTTTCATGATTCAAATAGAGTATGGGTTAGCATATTTCTTAATTCATGAGGACCTTGGTAGGCCCCCTTTCAGATTTCAGTTAGAATTTTAGCTTTTTTCTAATTTTTTAAATTATTAACAGTTTTTTTTTTCAAGGCATGGGGATGCCTTACCATGCCTAGGGCTTTTGTGGGACATTTGCATGTCCCCCGTCCATTCAAGGAAGGCAAGGCACTCTGGGTCTCCTGTGGGTCCATCCCAACAGAAAAAGCAAATAAATGTCAACTGTTGTTCTGCTAGGGATGTGAACACTGCCTTTCTGCAGAGCTTCCCCACCCACCTCACATTTGCCATCAACTATTTCATTGTAGGCATTAACGAGCTGGATGTACATGTGAACTTTCAATATCTACATATGGCGTCTTCTCCTCCTCTCTCTCCTCTTCCCTGTTGTTGTCTCCTCTCTGCTGTTAAACCTATATATATTCTTCATTTCCCTGCATTTGCAGCTGCATTCACACCATTGTCTAGACTCATGAGGTTTAAAGTATCAAACTTCAGCATTTAAGTTTTAAACTTTTAATATGATTTGTTTCATTCTTTAATCCTTTTAAAACAGTTTTCTGCTTTATAATTTTAAACTTTCAGTTGTCTTTACTATTTGTTGTACCCAAACCAAATTTTTTGCTTCATTAAGGCATTTTGCTTAAAATGGTCAAAACCTTGTTAAAATGAGGTCAAAACTCAGTTTTTGGGCAAATAAAGTATGGGCTTTTAGTCAATGTGATGCCAGGAAGATACTAGCAAAATTTGAAATTTTTTGAAAATTAGGGTTTCTGAAATCTATTTTTAGCTCAAAACCCTAAAAAATAGGAACTTGTCAGAATTGGCTGAAATTAATTTTGATTGGCTTATTTCACATCACGATCACAGTGGTGAAGTCAGTTTCAGTTAAAAGTCAGTTTAAGGCTGGTGGGTAGTTAGAACTTTTTCAGGAGAAAAGTTAGGACCTCCGAGGTCGTCAATGGCAATTGGCCAGTACCAAGTATCAATATCTAAGCCTAAAAATCAAAGAGGAACGCTCTACGAAGAAAGATGTTGAAAATAATGTTTTTTGACGGAGGGGATTTTCATATTGGCAAAAAGTGCTAAAATATTTTAAGTCTGGGAACTTTTCACTATGTAATGTAGTAGACACTTGCGCAATCAACGTGCAAATCAACCTTACAGTGTTCGTACTTGTGAAAATGATAAAGTATAGTCATACACACACCTCGGCAGTCACAGCACGTCGACATGGTCAAACTCAAGCAGCAGATACAGCGTTTGCAAAGTATAAAATGGTGAAAATCAATGAATTCAGAGCAAATCCGCTCCCCTGTAGCCCAGGGGCGCCCTTCTATTTGAAGGTCAAGATTTCATTGTTGTGGATTAAGAACACATTCATTGTTTTATGTTTTCAGTTAGCTTTCCGAATAGTCATGGAGCAAGATCATCTGAGTTACAGAACTCCGGCAGACGAAGACAGAAGCAGAGGTTACAAAGAGTATTTTCCACAAGAAAGCAATCTAGAAATACGAATCCGCTCCCCTCTAGCCCAAGGGCGATTTTCTTTTTGAAGGCCCAGATCTAGATGCATGTGTATTTTGATGGTTTCAGTCTTTGCAGAATTAGTTTGGCTTTTCAACGAGCTATCAAGTGGAAGCGTATCCAGTACAAAACTCCAGTTATCAGCGTCAGAAGTGGAAATTGCAGGCAAGATACATGTTAGAAGAGGTTTCCAGAAATGCAAATCCGCTCCCCTGTAGCCCAGGGGCGATCTTGAATATGACTGGTTTGATGGATGAGTTTGCAATTGAGGTCTTCCCGAGATCTTTGCCAGCTCAGTACAGCTCCGTGATGCACCCGTTCACAAGACGATCCAGCATTCTGAGAGATCATGATAAAGATTATGCCGAGCACGTAAAACAGAGGATGGTGAAGCATAGCTACACAAAGCTACACATCTGTAGGCTAGGGGCGCCCAGCCTTTAGGCCTGACAAATGGGGTTATTTGCAATTGTAGTCTTCACAAGACTTATGTGCAATTACTCCAGCCATTCAACGAGTCCAGCCGACAGCCTTCGGGATTTGGCGAGAGCTCGTACGTGCGAGGTCAAGGTGACAATGCTGTGAAGTGGAAGTGGCTGAAGACAGTTCAAAAAATGACTAAGTATAAGGCTAGAATTTTATTTGAAAAAGGCGATTCTCTTTTGAGGGCCTTAGAAGCAAGTTTTTGGCTGTGTCTTCTCCAAGAACATCTCTTGCAAGTTGACCAAATTATACAGAGAGACAAGTGGCACATGAATCAGAGCATTCCAGCTCCCGGTATCAAGCGTCAAAGTATGGTGTTCGGATGAAAATCACACTTTTGTCAAAATGGTATTTGAGCTATCACAGAATAGGGGCACCCATCCTTTTGGGGTTCCTAATACAATTTCCAGATACCTTACATACAGTCATCGGATGCAGAGTACTTCCAGTCACGCAATGAATCCACTATCTAGTCAGCAAGGCTCATCATTCACCGTCAATAGCAGTTTGAAGCATCAGAAGGTAATATGGAGAAATGGCTAAGTCTGGAATCAATGCATCAATTTAATCAGAGGTGCTTAATTTTCTAAGGTGTCAGATGATGATTTTAGCAGTTGTTGCTCCCAGCAAGCATTTCATCCTCGTTATGAAGCTTCACAGTGGATATCTCAACACGGGCGCAAGATCATTCAATCATCCGGAAGTCAAAGTTGAACATGGTCAAATGTAATTTCTTAGTCAGCAATAAAATAGGAGATTCTCAAAAATCTCATAACTCTTGCAGATGGACGCCAAAAAAAAATCAAAATTTGACTTTTTAGAATCAGTGAAGTGTGTTGAGCACAACAAGAGGCTATTTTTGGCAAAATGATAAAAAAAAAAAATTTGCATGCAGAGCATTAGAAGTGACGAATTTCTTCAAAGATAAATATTGGCGCCACTTTTAGCTCTTTGCATGTTTTGAAATTAAAATATTATTTTTAGTCTAAAGACTCAGAGACAGTGGCAGTTCAACTGGTAAAGGGCCAATCGAATTCTTTCTTCATAATTAGGGTTTCAGCATGCATGCATGAGGGTACGATTTCATCTATTTAACCAAGCATGACCTCTCTTCTCATTCACACAGCTTTGAAGGTTCGAATTTCCTCAAAGAGATTGGTGAATTTTCATCAGAGAATCAAGCTCGAAGGCAATAGGTAAATTCTTTTGCAGGTTCAAGTCCAGATTCAGCATCAAATTCAAAGACAGAGTGGCAATTTTGAAGGAAGAAGGCACAAAAACAATTAAAATAATAAAAAACGTCTTTTCTCTTCTAGATTTCTTCCATCTTCTCGTCTTAAATTCTCTCGCATGTTCGAAGTGTTGGCAGATTTTGGCAAAACAAAGTATCTGGGTTGATTTTTGCCAAAGTATCTGGGTTGATTCAGAAGAGCTTTCTCAGCAAAACCCATGTGCCAAAATTTTTCAGGAAAATTTGTTCCAGAACATCTGTTCTTGAAGCTTTAATTTTCTTAACCGAAAGTCTTTTGCATGGCTGAGTAAAGGGCAGATTTTTACATTTCTGACATTGTGGGTTGTCCTAGAATCATTTTCTGGACAAAACCCATATCTTAGATTTTTCCGTAAAAATTCTCATCCAACAAGCTATTTTTAGCCTCAACAGGCTATTTTTGGCTTTCCATAAAAGTTGTCAGAATACAGCCATGTTCACAGTCAACAAGCGAGTTTTTCAGAATACAGTTCACTCAACTCGAATTCAAGACCAAGTCGGTCATAGCTCATAACTTCATCGGGACAGTTGATACAAATCTACATAAGGTATTGCCGGAAGTAGTTTTGGATCCACTAAAGATCAGGGATTCAGTTATCAAGAATATTCAGCAATCCGGTCTACTCGAGGCTGCTTCCATACCTATTTCAGTGCATTGCATGGAGTTTGTAATATCTTGCATCAAGCATTACAATTCCGCTACACGAGAGATACGGTCAATAGATGGACGTGTCATATGCAGTCTCAAACCCCTTGATATCGAGCGAAGTTTGGATATTCCTCAACATCCAGATGGGCTGGTTATTTCCATGAGTTAGAGTGAACAGGCATTCAATGCTGATTTGGATAAATGTCAGAATAAGATGACGGAGAGGTGGTTAAAACAAAAGAGGAACAAGTTGCCAAACAACTTGCGTCATGGCGAGTGGAAGGATGAATATGGTATTTTGATTACACTGCTTAATCGTGTCTCAGGTCATGCTAATGCAAACAAATTTCACCCTTGGATGTATTATATCATTGGTAGAATCATCTCAGGGCAGGAGCATTATGACTGGGCATCCTTCATCAATGATGCTGTTCACGAGCAAATCACCGGTTTCCTAGCTGCGCATCAATTTCACATGTGTTCTTACCTAGTGTACTTGATCGCTTATCAAAATCAGTTTAACAGGTTGAACACGATGGGCATACTCAATGTACAAAAAGTCTATCGTTATTATGATCAGCTTGAATTCACAAAGGCTGAAAGTCATTTTAAACGTGTACAAGAGGCTTTCTTGACATATACAGTGAGAAATTTGGACCGAGAGTTGCACATTTGCATCTCAACAGTTGCCAGAACAGCGATGAAGAATTGGGCAGATTGGTACATTCAGTTTCCTACTTACACCTATATCCGTGTCTATGGATACACAAGAAAAGCAGCCATGTTACCACGTTATTCTTCGGATAAAATCATATTCATGGAGTTCCTGAGGCAACTGTATGAAGTTCACAAACGTTTGCGCAACAAGCGTAAACCAGCTGTTGAGTTTCCTTTACAGTTCGGGATGTATTGGTGTAAGAGGGCAGTTGATGCTAAGGTTATAGGTCAAAAGTTAGAAAATCTCAAACTCAAGTACTTAAGTGATACACGCACATATGATCCTTGGGGTCATTACGCAGCTCGCCTTGGTAATCTCTCTTATCACAAACCTACGATGGAAGATTATTGGGTGAATTGTGATGATGATTTCGAGGTTCGTAGACGTAGCTATAGTAGGTTCTCTCTTCCGCAGATTTCTGTCTTCTTGGCAGAAGATGTGGAAGAATTGTCAGAAGATGAGGGAGATACACTTCCTCAATTTTACAGAGAACAGGTTGATGGACAACCACTGCCGTTAGTGAACTGGTATGCCAAGGAGTTCACATCAGTGAAGGAGAGATCGAGCAGGGTCATACAGAATAGTACGCTTTACTTAGAAAGCAGAAGGTTGAGAAAGGCATCCATGCCTAGAGCAAAGCCGCCACCAGAAGGAGATATACCACCCTCCTCATCAAAGCCGAAGCAGAAGAAGAGGAGTAACCTTGCTAGGAAGAATCCAGTGCCTAGTAATTCAAAGGGAAAGGCATCTGTTGCGATTGCACATGTAGAGCCTGTTGTAGAAGTTATGCAAAGTTCACCATAGCCTGAGGTTCAAACGCATTTACCGTCGCCAACACCAGAGTAGCCTCCAGTTCCAATTCACATTGATTTGGACGTGGATTCACCTCCTCACAGTGCCCCTTCTACACATTCACTTTCATCAGATCCTATGAACAGTACAGATCATTCCAGTGGGATTAGTCGAGATTCATCTTGGCTTGAGAGTCAACTGGGAAGAAAAAGGAGACAGCCATCTTATGTGCTTGATCATTCCGATTTCGATCATGACCATCAAGATGTGCCTAACAAGAGGATCAAGAAACAGGTTCACGTTGAAAGGAATGTACAGAAGGAGATTATTGTTGAGACTGTTGCACCTCCTGAAGATAAGAGTCTAGACAAGATGGAAGCACAAGACTTTGAAGTTATCACAGTCAACTTCGGTAGAAGTACTCGTTAGACAGATATTGACCTCCTACAGGTTGCTACAAATAGTGTCGGGGATAGGATGGTGAAGGATGGTGAAGATAAATTAGCTCTCAGGGCTGAAATATAGCAGCTTCACCAGTACATTTCCAGCCTTGTACATAGGACAAGGGATGTTGTCATCACGCTTCGACATATGTTAGAACCACCAGCAGAACAGGGTCAGATTGATCACTTGGTTGCATATGGCAAGCGATTGGATGAGTGGGAGGAGGAATTCATTACTCGAGGCCGCCTTGTACTTACAGAGTTGTACCAATTGCAGTATAATGCACGTGAGCTTCGTCTACGACTTCAAGAGGAGGAGTGTGATTTGGCCATCACTAGACCCAAGGATGAGATTCTGATTGCTAACTTGGGAATGTCATTTGATGCAGTCACAGATGTAGAAGATAAAGAAGATGTTTATGTTTGGAGAACACAGTTGATCTTCAAGGCGAAGATAGAAGGAAAGATAGCATTTGAGGTGGCTAAGAGTAGGGTGTATGTTACTAATGCACTCCACTATGTGAGAAACTTTGTGTCTCAATTACCATGTTTGTATCAACATGTGGGTGGTGACTATGTTGAGCTTACTAATGTTCAATTAGAGCTCCAAGCACTTATTCACAATATTTTCAGTGGTGAGACCATTGGCTGCAAGTTGAATCAGCTTACAGTCATGTCAACATTGTTTGATGAAGCGACCAGGAGTAAGGGTGAGTTCCAGTGTCAGATAACTAGTGGAGAAGACATGTTGCATAGACATGGGATTCTCCGCCAGTGCTTCAGTTCCCCAAAGGGTGATGCAGTCGGCAACTTCGTAGATGGGTTGATTGCCAAAGATCAGGGCCAGTGAATTTCAGTTCAAGGCGTCCCACCTTTTCCAAGATAGACATTAGACACAAGAGTTAAACTTGAGGCTTCTTTCTGAGTTAACTAGTTGTTACACATTGCATGCCATGTCTTTCTTGGAAACATCTACAAACACTTGGGAGCTTAGATTAGATGTTTCCCAGTTAACTGTATAGTTTCATTCAATTAGGGTTTAGGAATAAGATCTTGCATGCACTGCAAGACTCTAGTTGACTCAAGGTGATTTTAGGGTTACCTACACCTTGAAGTCTATAAATAAAGAGCTTTAAGCTCATTTGTAATTTAACATTTGCTTGATAGCATACATGTTGTGCCTACCTTGCCTGTAGTATTGCTATTATTGTATATGTTCAAAGAGTGATTGCTGTTATAATAAATTGCTGCGCCTATCTTGCCTTCATGTTATTGTCATGGTGTTTATTCGATCTTAGTTAAATGGGGTTGCTGGTTTGATCGTTATTGCATGCGTATTGCGTCTATACAATATACTGTCTCAGTTGCTTACCTTTTGTTTTGTTTATCATGAGCCTATTCAGAAGAGCAAATAGTTGTGCCCACCTTGCCTTCATGTTGCAAAACTGTACTTAAAGCTTATTGTTTGATGTGTGTTATAGTAGACTCATTCAGCCAAGCAGATAGTTGCGCCTACCTTGCCTTCATGTTGTGAAGTTGTACCAAGTTTACCGTTTATTCGTTTGTTTTAATAATCTTCTTCCCAGATTAGCAAATAGTTGCGCCTCCCTTGCCTTCATGTTGCGAACCCACACCTGAAGTTTATCATGCAATACATTCCTGCTCCATTTCCTCATGCTCTGTTTCTTGAGGAAACTGGATAGATTTTAAAGAAGTTAGCTTAGTTGTAGTTAGATGATCTGTGAAACCAGAAAATACTTAGCTGCAACGTTCTAGGTTTTCTTAACCTTGTGCCTCTACTAGCTGAGAACAAAAAGATAGGACATTAGTTTAGTTTTCTATTTCATGCATTTCAGCACAACGAGGGAGCTTCCCCTCCTAATTTGAAGAGCACTCATTACGTAGTGTGCATAGTTGTACGTACAAACTCACACTCCAGAGGTGTTAGTTCTTACGCCAACACTATTCAGTTAGGTTTTAATTTTTAAAATTTTATTTATTTATTATTAGTTATATTGCTATGTTCCACAAAGTCTTGGGAGGGAGGAATAGGGGTACGGAAGGATAAAAGCACCAAGGCCCTAGATCTGGGGACGGTGTGGGGCACATCGAGGGGGTGCATGGCTGACTAGGGGGATGGAACAGGGGTACACAAGGATAAAGGCACCAAGGCCCTAGATCTGGGGATGGTGGGGGGCACATTGGGGCGGGAAATGGCTGGCTAGGGGCATGGGGGGACCAAGGGCCTATATTTTCACACTCAACCAATAAAGACTTGGCTAATGGTCTCATTCTTGCTGCTGTTCTCACTTTTCCTATCCTAATGCTCTCATTCTTGCTGCTATTCTCACTTTCCCTATCCTAATGCTCTCATTCTTGCTGCTGTTCTCACTTTTCCTATCCTAATTGTTACACCCCGGAATTTGTATAGTTACTATTCTAGTAATGCTTAGAGCATTCTGATTGTAAGGAAGGTTTTGAATGAATAAAATGTGATTGAACCTTGTTTTCAATATGAAAATCTATTTACATGTTATGATTGACTCATTCTGTATTCTTGATTGATGTTATTCTTGGATAAACAATGAATAGAGGAAAGTAATTAGTCTTGTTTTATATATTTGATTTATATATACTGCAAATATTGTGAGCAATTGACTGTCGTGGTTTTGTGCCATGGATGCAGGAACAGGAACTATTCCTCCAGGTGGAGGGGAAACATCACTTGGGAAGAGGAACTTGGTCGGCTAACCGGTAAAGTTGATCGTATGAGCATACACACACTTCACTGAGGGTTTTAGGAACTGAGTCAGATTAAGTTGTCATGATAAGTCATCCTTAGGCTTAGAAGTTGTCATGATAAGTCATCCTTAGGCTTAGGAGTTTCTGATTACTTCTTTATGCTTTATGAGTGGTGCTCCTTGATTGACTGACTTACTGTTCTGTGAACCTTGAATGTGAAATGTGAACTGATAAGTTACTGATGCCTGGAATTTACAGTTAAATGTATATATACGTGTTTGTGCAATTACGTCTATTAAAGGTGCTCTGACTGGCCTATAATACACGTAATTGGAGATTTGAAAATAAACATGTATAGATATATTTAAGTGTAAACTGGGTAAGATTATTAATATATTTAATATCGATATTATTATAGTTTTACCGATAATATAATATATTAATATATCTAATGTAATATTCAAATATTATATAGATATATTTATATATTTAAATAAAGGTAAATTAAAAACTATAATAATGTTATATTGAATATAATACAAAATATATTAATAACATTTTAATGTAAATATTAAAATGACTAAACCTTTGGAAAGATTTGAAATAGACTTATAGTCTTTGGTAATTATTTTGCATTACCATACAAAGGAATTTTGAAATATTCAAACTTTGGAAAATACGTTGAGAGTATTGAAAGGAAAGGAATTTCGAAATTTACTAAGACCATTGAAAAATTCATGAAAAATATTAAGGAAAGGTAATGTTTGAACTATAGACTTTTAAAAGACTTCAAACAAATGTTTGAAAATCGCGGATTTCTTCCCGTGAAGAAATCGCGCGACTGTTTGAGCTGAGAATAATGGAAAATGACAGCATTTGAAGTCCCGCGCCCAGTTCGCACATTAAGGACTTGGTCGCAGATGTTTAAAACGCCACCATTGTGGACACGTGGGCGAAAGGAAGCTAAAAACGACTGTGTGTAACCCTTGACGTTTTCAACAGCAACTTAAAACGCCATTTGTTCTTTCAGTCCGCCATTTCTGAGGGCATGGTTAATGATTAAACCTGTACATGGTTGCTCCACGAAATTCACAAGTTATAAGTTGAAACATTCTTTGAAAATATGTTGAATCATCACTCATTTTTGCTGTGTGTCTGGTTATTCGGTTGCCACTGCACATTTTGACATTATCAAAGGAAGAGGTGTTGAATTCTCATGCCTACAAAGTAGTAAACATGAGAATTTGAAACCTATATATAGGTTCACTCTCATTGTTAGAAATCACGCAATCACTCATTCACGCAATCACTCATTCACTCATTCACTCATTCACTCACTCTCCTTTGCATTGGAATTACGAATTTCATACTGTGGTATTTTCTGTGTGTTAAATTCCTTTTTGCTGTTGAGTTTTGTGAGAGCTTTATTCACCTTCACTGCTGTTGCATTTTCAGTAAGCTACAAACCATCATTACTATTAGATTGTGAGATAGATTGTGAGAGCCATTTACCATTTTGTGAAAGCCATTTACAATTTGAGACTGTATTGCTGCGAGCAACATTTCCTCATACCGAACTGCATCCACCTGGGAGTAGTATTTGTTCAAACTGTGAGAAGTAGCTGGCAAGGGCTGAAAAGGACAGTGGAGCAAGAACTGAAGCTACTGATCGAGCTCATTTCGCAAAAGGAAATCAGGCATGAGAAATATCTTTGTAGAACTTATGTCATTGATTTAAAAATGAGTTACTAGTTTGCTTGATTGTGCTTGCATTATGTTGTAGTATGAAAGGAAAATCATTAGGAAGCCTCTATGTTTCTAAGAGCTTGTTGAAATGGGAATAGCTTAATTTCCTTAGAAAAGGCTTATTGAATTAAGAAATAGCTTAAGAGCTTGTTGAATTGGAAATAGCTTAAAAGCTTGTTGAAATGAATTAGTTTGAATTCATAGGAGAATTTGAAAAGGAATAACATAAAAAGGGAAATGTTTGATTACTTCTTAGTAAAAGTACCTTATGTTTTGTATCGCTTGAATACTGCTTGAACTCCTTAAATAAAGGAAAGGGACTAGTTATTTAATACTAGGACGAGGGTGGATTCAGTACCAAGGTAGTCTAAAGCTTTAGAGTTAAATAGGTTAACTAGAGAAAGCTATGTACTCCATGGATAAAGATTTCCATGTTAGGAAGTACCAGAGGGACCCCTTGTTGACTGTACTCCATTTCCTGTTTAAGTAGTTGAAGTAGGAAGTCTAGGGTGATTGACTACCCACGGAAAGGACTCAACCTACGCGTAGGATAAGGCAGCCTTAAGTCAAACTGAACCTGACTTAGTGCAAGTGATAGATGACCGTCAGTATAAGTACTGCCGAAATGCTTTGGCCAAAGTAGTGTAGTATACCTAACGTCCACTTAGACTGTGAGACGAATTACACTGTCAGTTCACAGTAATCCAGGTTACATGCTAGATTGAGATTGTGAGGACACAAGGATTTAGTTATGTAGGATTACACACTATGCTCAGTTGGTCATACAGAACCGGTTACCCAACCAATCTCCTCGTAGAAGGGAGGGCCGTCTACTTAACAGTAAACGTGCGGGGGACCGCAAAATAAGTCCGTGGTTGGTGGAAAAGCACCTGAGTGATGTTTCTCCTCCACCATTAGACTTCTGATGAACCAAGGTTTGAAAGGGAAGATCCTGGACAGTCTTATTCCTATTTGCTCAAAAGCTTCTGAGCTATGTATGAACTTGTAAGATTCTTACCTTGCTTTTTATTTTGAAGAAAAGTAATCATGAAAGCGTACTCTGTTATTTACTTGGAAAATAGAACAATGATGTATTGTGTCATTTATTTCTTTATGATGAAATGTTCAATTAGAATGAAAAGAAAAGTTGTTTACTTTGTCATTATAAATGTATTTCCTTGTATCTTATTAGTGAAAGTAGAAAATTTTTGTTTACCCAGTTTTGGGGTCGTTACACTAATGCTCTCACTTTTGCAGCCTTTCTCACTCTTGCAGCTTGCTGTTGCAACTTCCAGCCTTGCTGAATGCTGTTGAAACTTGATATTGAGTAGGAGTGAGGCTGGGACTTTCATTTTTTTTTGTGAGTGCTTAGAATGTGGGTGGGGTCCATAAACCATTAGAATTAGGGTTATGTCCTGAATATTAAAAAAAATTGTCTACTTTTCTTTAAAAAAATCATTTTTTCAGCTGTTTGATGCAGGGTATGGCTGGCAGTTTTTGGTGCATTTGAGGGACACAAAAAGTCCCCTAAGTGTCCTAGGGCCATCTCTACATCTCCTTGTAGTCCCAAAAAACAGGGGAATGTCCTAGAAACATCCCCTCTTTAAAGGAGACATCTCGGAAACATCCCCTAACAAGTGGTGTTGGTGGTGGGCCAGAGGATGTTTCCTCAAAGTCCCCATATCCCAAGGACATCTCTGACCCAAAAGCAGCTGAATTTTTGAGGGGGGCGCCTCACCATGGAACACTAATTTTATGTTTAGTTTTTATTAATATTAAATTTTATTCGTGCTGATTGTTTTTTTATGTATTATACTTATAAATTATATTAGATTATATATTATATCATATTACATAAATATAAATATAATATTATAAAATTATCAATTTATATTAGATAAATATATTGTATTTATATATTTAAATATTGTTGATATAATATTATTCTTATATATTTTTAATAATGAATGTATGTTGTATGGCTATACCTATGTTCCACCAAGTTTCCAGTACGAGGGGACAGTGGAACGACGGGATGTGTTTCGGGGACGGCATCTTTTTAGGGGTTTTTGGGGACGGGGGGACGGCTATATATATATTAAAAATATAGGGAAATTTCAGATATTCATATGAGTAATAATAATCATAACATTGAACATTGATAAAGTTGCAAATGTAATCACCAATTATATTGACACATATACATTATAGAGTCGAACAAATTAATACAACTACTCAATTGCTTCCATAATTCATGTCAAACAATCAATGTGCATATGATATAAAATTTTAAAAATAAAATGCCCAAAGGCTACAAGTTTGCACTACAAATTTCAAAATGACAAAGTCACAAATGTCCAAACCATAGTAATAGAAAGTATGATGACTTCCTCTACTCAACATTTGCCAACATTGCATCAAAATCAGACTCAGAGTTTGAGTCGCTACCAATTTTTCTCTTGCTCACTTTCCTCTTAGCTGCAATTTTTTTTTTGAATTTAAAAATTAACTCAAATGACTTTGAAAGCGAGTTTTATGTTTCATTTTAGGCTTGGGAGGGTGTGGGGTCCACTTAGAAACAATAAAAAAATAAGCATTTTTAATTTCAGAGTTTTTTTTTTGTAAAAACTTGTTGCAAAAATGGGGGCAGCCAACCGTCCCCACCGATCGGGGATGTTCCGAAAAAAAGGAAAGACGCCTAAAAAAGGTCCCCAAGCGCGTCCCCGGAACATCCCCGGTATGGGTAGGGGGGTAAAATGGTAGGGGACACGTCCCCGTGTACCATTGGGCTATACTTAAACCTGAACCCAGAAGAAAAAGATTTGTTGTATTGCGAACCCAAACTGTTAACTTAGCAGGAGTTGCACTCCACGACAGTCGCATCTTGGGTAGATGTTCTCTAATCATTCTCTAAAGGCATCAAAGATAAAAAAACATTGAAGCCTAGAAGCAAACGATCAAAAAATATAAAAAAATCTTAACAACAAACATAATATCTGAAACTACCAACCTATAATGATAAACATTTCAATTTTTCATATTTTTAGAATTGGGTAGAGTTTCTTTAATCTTCCTACTATTTATCTTGATAACAAATTACCCATTCTTTCCTCCAATTTGTTAGAATAGATTATAGTAATATCTTTGTTGCAATTTGAGCAAGCCTGATGGTGAAGCCATGTGTACTTTACAAAAGAGACATGAGTTCAACTCAAGATGGGAATAGGGTTGCACAGCTTGTTGAAGAATATATTAGGTAAATGGAAAAACCATCCCCTTGTGGACTAACACATGCAGGGTCTCATACATCAACCAATGTCTCATTTGGTGATGACCTTAAAAACGACTATTACCTTTACCTTTTTCACTTGATATTGTCATCCCACCCCACTATACTTGCTCTGATCTTACTCTTTAAAAGTATCAATTGTTCACTTATATTTATAAAACAACAATATCAAGAGTCCTTGTCATTTTACAATCTGTGCAGAAATATCATTTGGAGAAATGTATTGATCCAGCAGCATTCCACCTTGCTAGTGGTGATGTTCCAGTTGAAACTAGAAAAAGCATAAAAGATCCAAAATTTTCTGATGGAAAAATACCATTTGTAGAGATGGATGATAAATAGTTCTTGAGAACATAAAGGTCATACCTTCACCATCTTGTACACACAATAAACAGAACATACATAGCCTAAGAGGTTCTTCACATGCCCTCTCCAAGTTCGAGAATATACTGCTGCTTCCTAGTTTTACAGAATAGAGAAAGAAATAGTATCAGATTTAACCTGGTAAATTGAACATGGATGCAAAATTAAGCAAAGTCAAAGCTTTCTAATAAACCAGATTCTTGTAAATCAGTGCCAACAAATAAGAAAATTGGTTCCTAGTGGCTTATACTGTTTTTCCAGCAGTCGCATACATTTCAATGCAAAACAAGTTTTAGAAAATTTAATATTCACAGTGCTACCATGTTTGCATCTTCTTGGTTTCATAAGTGAGAAAATATGTAACTAATATGTAACTAGTGGGAATGTGTACAAGATTTTATGTATTTGCCTCATGCAATTCCTCATGAATGCACTTTTTTATGTTTTTGTCATATTTTTGCCACATATACCTATATACCCAGACATAGCACATGTTTAAAATAATATATTTTTGTTAATCACAATAAAGTATATGTTCACTAGAAATGTTAAGCTCAAGTGCGCATGATCTACTTAATTTCTCATAGACTAAGTTACCAGTTCAGGTACAGGTACTGGAACGCGATACGGTGGGCGACAATTTTTTTTTCCTTGGGTACGAGTACAGTAATATACATATGTTCAAAATAATAAATTATAAGAACAGTGATACTCATAATTGCAAATAAATAGAATACAACATAGCTTTGACATTAACTTATAACAGTTCAATTCATGATCACTTCACAAGTACAGTAATAGATTCAGGGATTCCAATTCAATTCTTTGATAGTGCTTCTATCACTGAACCTCAAATAGTATTAATGATTACAGAAACAAGTCATTTTATCAATGTTCATTGCACTCCCAAGTGTTGTAAACCAGAAGCCACAGATCTGCAGATAACCATAACTTCAGGACATCGACAAGGCCAGACAATTACAGAATGAAATGACCATCAAACAACTATATCCAAATCGCAGATTTCAAAGTTGATTAAAGGATCAATTTCTATAAATTTAATAACACGCACTGTGTTGGGGAAAGCATGGTTGATACACAGAAAAGCTACTCCACCTCACTACAAGTGGAAGAATTGGCATGCATAAAGGTCACAACGAACTAGGTGCAGTAAGCAACCGAGGGTTTTCTCATTCTCCTGTGAGCACTTTCACTTTACATTAAAGCATAACATATGACACAAAGATGAGAATAAAAGCCCATGTGCATATAAAATATTTTCCTACTTAAAAAGAGTCCTCCAAAAATTTTGCTAAATTTGAGACTTTGAGAGCAAAGTAAACCAGAAAAATGAATTCTCAGTGATATCATTTAACATGAGAATAATATCCATACTGTGTCGAGGATGACACGACATACCGAAATTCAAACAATGCAAATGCGGTGTGCTACTAACCAGTATCAATTTTTAAGTCTCTGCCCGATGGATCCAAGAAAAAACCAATCATCAATCAGTCTACAAATAACCACACACCACAACTACAATACATGAAAAATGTAATTGCAATATGAACAAGAGAGAATTTTCATACAAAAAATGAATATGATGATAAAATTTAAGCATGTAACTATATCAGTAAGATGCTGGCAAACAATGAAAAATATAGCTTCCATATGAGTAATAGAATTTTTTATCATCCCCGTTCATGGGATGTCTTCATCGACTCCAATTTTTACAGACGAATCAATGATCAAATGGGTTCCTCCTTTGGTAGGAACATGAAAGATGAATTTTGAAAGTGGTATCTTGAGAAAATCCCAATCCTCTAGGAGCCGGTCGCATCATTCAAGACTCTAATGGGAAATTGATCAAAGCCACCTCAAAGAAATTCTCCCCAGGGACTAATAATGGGCAAAGGTAGAAGCATTACTAGTAGGTCTATAGCTGCACATTTTTATGAAGAATATTTTCTCTCCAAGTGCTGTCTGAGGAAGTGTGAGGGGCGTTCATACATTTATAGGGCAAAATCATGAGTTTTTTAACTTCTTTTTTTTGTGGTTTTTTCATGTTCCGCGTTTTTTATGTCTCTGGCAAGTTTTTTTGTCAAACTCGCAAAGTGTTTCACAAGCAAAAACTCAGCGAGTCCAAGTGGCAAGTAAACCTGAGGAAAACTAGCCAGTCGTTTGGCTCAGCGAGTACTAGGTAACTCGCCAAGTTTTCAGCGAGTCTACCATCTATGCAATTCTAAACCATTTGAGCTCACTGGTAACATCAAATAACTCCTCTGATAAGGTTGGCACACACCCAAAAGGTCAATGCCAACTGCAATGCGAGAGAACCCAAAAATGGGGGCATTACAATGACATTGTATCCTAGCATGCCACCAATTATCGCTCCCCAAACAAGTGTTTATCTTTCCATCAACCCTGCAATTGGCGCGTATTCTTTGCTTTGCTATATGGTAATCATGGAGTCTTTCTTGTTAGCTGGTTTGATCTAGCAGATGGCCTTCATAGGAGAAAATCACTTCGGCCAAGTTAAGGAAGGTCTTTTCCTTTGAAGAGGAAAATGTGATGACAGCCATTGAAGAAATATTAGGGCAAGATATCTTGGAGGATGCTAGGCACCATCAAGTAAATTTTGAAATCTCCTCCATGCTAGTAAGCAATATCCTCACTATCACTAGCAATAAAGAATTGACTAAAACCCTTAATTGTTTTTACTTGGGAGAAGTTCAAAATGGGTCTCTAGGAAGTTGTGGATAGAGCCAACCCCACCAAGCATTCTTCTCTACCTTGCACCAGTTTTGATTTTTAGGGTTTGATCATTCTTCTAAAGGTGAGGGTCATTGAAGCTTGAATGGAAGCTATAATCAAAGAAATGGCAGCCATTCAACACTTCTTTCATAGTGGTCATGGCTCGCAAGCATATCACCCAACAGTCAAGGTGGCAAATCTCAACCAGCCTGAGGAGTCTTCTTCCCTTCAAGAACAATTCTTGTGGTAAATGCCAATTAAGTTTTTGGCCTATCACTTAGCCCTAGTCAAGCAAAAGGATGGATCTTATGGCCCAAATCCAGTCAATTTCTAATTACATGGCCTGGTTACATGGTCTAGTTAAATGTGTCCTCTCTCTTGTCGATTTAGTATTTCCTTTTTCAGAATAAAATAATGTCATTCTGCAATTAGTGGTGGTTACCATTTTTTAGTCAATTAGTAAATCCTTTTTGTAAGGAGTAGTCAAGTATGATAGGGTTGTAATCAAACTATGTATTAGCATTATGTATGTAGTAAGTTACAATCAAAGTCTATTTTGTCATGCAAACAATATCAATTTTCTGAGTTTATAATGACAATAAATGGCATTGTCCATTTTGTCATTTAATGTGCATCTATCTTCTGGTCTTTTATCAAACAGCTTTTGTAATACATTTTCGATAGGGCCCTTACAGCTCACTTTAATTATTGAAAAAAGAGAATAGAATCTTTTATTGCTATGAAAAAATCCTTACTTATAGAATGTATTTTTGTCCAACAAATAAATATGACAGTACAATTTAGGCATGTATCTATATTAATACAATGGCACAAAACAATATCCAAATAGAAGAGGGTACGATATATGGCAATGCCTTTATAGCCAAATGACAAACATTTTGACTATGATTTCCAGCTTATTCAAATTAATCTTACCCGACTAACAACTAGTACAGAAAAATGATGGCTAATCCAATGGTTGATACCTAAGTTACTTGTGGGTCCTAGTTTGGCTTCATGGACCTGGTTCGTGGGTTTGGCTAAAAAACATTTTGGGGTTTGGGTTCGTTTTGGGTTTGTCCATACAAAAATGCATGGTAAATATTCATCATTCAAACTTCAAGTTCAAAATAGAGGAACCGGGTCGAATGCAAATCGAACCTAGATTCAACCAAGCAGCAAGAGAACCCAACAACTTAGGTTGATACCACAAGTTACAGTAAAATTAATTAATAGTATTAAGATGGGAACAAGAAAACATGAGACATGGTAATGCAAACATAAAAATTGATGCCTATATGCATCCATGCAATGTTGAGTATTCATTATATCTTGTGATCATGACCATACCTAGGTTGGAGGGGTCGGCAACAACTCTATCAAGGAACACAATAAAACTTTTTTCTATGGGTTTATAATTTGGTTAACTTGTAACATCTATCCTTGAGCTTTGGATCATTGGTCTACTCTCATAATTAAGCCCATTATAGGCTAATGTATATAGTGTTAGCAACCTCACTCCAAATGGGCAACAGGGTTGTCAACTTTTAAAACCTAAATTGTGTGTGGAATCATAATCCAGGATGAGACAGACAAAGGAGTACCTGCTACAGGAGATGTCTCACTGAAATTGAGCATTAAACAAGAAAAGGCAATAGAAGCATAATGAATAGTGTCGAAGGTCATAGGTGTAATGTCCCCTTCTCAGGCTTAATCAGTGCAATGACCATTAGCCTATTTTGAGTTCCCATAGGCTAAGTGGTAAGGCAAGGGGAATCTAAAGTTCATGGAGGAGCCAGTTGTGGTGGTACATGGTTTCTATCGGTGGTAGTGAGCTCAATGGGTAACACTGGTCTGAATAACTCTCTGTGGTGTTTTCAGTCGTTTAGGGTGTTCTCCAAACTTCTTGGAGAGCACGTCTATTTTTAGTAAGTCACCAAAATGGCTTCGATCATTCATCCAATGCCTTAGCATCACATTAGCACAACCAAAAATGAATTCCAAGGTGTTCTGAGATTTTTCGTAACTTGGGGTGAATTATTTTAATATTTCACTTAAGTTATAATGTTTAATTATTATTTTCATGACTTAAGTGTTATGACTTTTCGAAAAACCAAAAATGCCTCCAAGTTGGAAGCCTAGGTGAGATAAAAGGGGTGTTGCACATAAAAGTAATTATTATTAATTTAAAAAGGCATTTGTGGGAAAAACGAAATATTTTATTATTTCAAAATTGTAATATCTCCCTCCAAAAAGCTATGTAAGTAGGCGTTGAGGAGCTCATTTGTTCATGTTGAAGATTGATAATGAAGTGTTGCCAGTTTGGTGTTGGATTCTCCAAGTCTTTGAGGATGAAATTCGTCAAGGATTGTTCTAGTTTCAAAATTGAAATACATTCCCTAGTTGGACGTGTGTGGTTCCATACAGGAATCACCATTGGTGTTGATGGTGAAGTTTCATTTTATTGCTTTCCAATATGAGGTTTTTTGAGGTGATTTGTTTGCTAGTATTTGCTATGCTAATCCAGTGAGTTGCATATTTAAGTGTGAAGTTTTCAAAAAAAATCCGAGCTGTTGGGCCATACCATTGCAAGTACCAGGCCGTATCCTTGTCTAGTTTGTGCAGATTGGAGGTTTGAGTTTTTGGTTGTGGGTTTTTCCAAAGATTTTTCCTAAGCTAAGCGACCAAGTTGAGGGAGATTTGCAAGGACAAAATGAGGAGCTGATTTTCCTAGGAGCAATTGCCCCATATGCAGGTTGTATCGTTCTAGAGGGGAGTGGCGTGATGATTTCTAAGGAATCGTAAAATTGAGATGATGCTGGAACTATATATACAGTTGTGAATCCTAGACTTTCTTAATCGATTGAGTTTAGGTAATTGCACAAGAGTAAATTCATCTAAAAGCTTCTTAACTTGAAATAACTCCTATTTGGAAAATAGGTTAAGCAAATACTAGTTGCTATAAGTGATCTTAGTAACTGCTACGGGTGCTTATCCTTTCACAAACTATGACTAGTGACGCTCTATGCTGCAACATGACCTATTTCAACTAACCATTAATAGCATTAAGGAAACTGTAAATTGGAACTACAATTAAGAAATTATAATATAGTATTCAACATAATGTAAATTGGAAACTACAATTCACAATCTAACTAATAATCTAAGCTAACATAGATTTTGTAATACCTCAAGTGGCCCTTGCTTGAGCTGCTGCAATCCATGATGTCTCCCTTCAAAGACTAATTCAGAAATTCATGAAACTAAAGTGTCCTTTATTGCAATTCAAGCATACACCAAACTTCAGAACAGAGTATAATAAGTTTTATATTCCATCCATTTCATGCAAAAATCTAGCTAGTTGGTCTCTCACAAGATTGTCCATATATATAGGATACGTGAGAGTCCTCTTATTCCAAAACTGTAAACGAACTATGAGCAACTATCAACTCTTCCAAAAACGTAGGAAACAGGCCAGATCCTATCTTTAACAGAAAAATAACAGCAAGTGGAAGTAAGAGTGTAGGAGTCTGATAAGGACTCTACACCAATTAAGAAGACTGTTATAACCAAAAAATGTGCCTAACAAGGCAGTTTTTATTATAAACTGTCATCCCTTGTTAGAACAAACCTCTTCTTTCTCCCATGATTTATTGAAGGGATGGAATGACATATGAATATTCTGTTCACATCCTTAGACCATCGCCTGCATCATCTTCGAAAAATATGCACGTGTTGTAGTTGATCTTCCCCTCTGGCTGTGTTGAACCAACATCCTTCTACTACGAATTGAGAATCCTTTTGCTGCAAGTTGACAAGTTCTTCACTGCAGGGGTTAGTCTTATTCCGAAGGCATTTTTTCATTATTAACAACTACAATTAATCATAAAATTCTACTAAATCCCATAGACATTCAAAGATCGCACACTCATTCATTAATATAATATATCATCTTTAATGCTTTTCAAATACTTAAAGTATATAGAAAGGTTTGGAAATGTCTTTGAAGCAGGAAACTAAAGCAAGGAACTGGGCATTTCTAGGGCTCATCAATTACAATGAGGGGGAGACAAAGAATTAGGATCTAACTCCTGAGTATGCCGACTTAGATACTACAATTGCACAACTTTCCAAAGTCTCTATAGATGAGATAATTTTTGCATGTGACGTGGCTAGTGGGAGTGGAGTGGGAGTGGCGCTACAACTAATCGTGGTTCAAATGAAATTGAACCAAATGTTGACTTTGATAGTTTTGATGAAGAGCAATATGAAAATTATTAAATATTGATTGTAATTTTCATTGTGTATTGACCTTTGACAAATCACTAAATTATGAAATTATAACTATTTTTATTTTTGCAAATTATTAGATATTTAAATATTTTGTTTATTGACAAATATGAGTATCCCTTTTTATTTTTTATAATTTTAAAGCTTTTAATATATCTTATTTTCTATATATATTTGTACTTGTACCCATACCCAAGGAAAAAAATTGTCATTACACCTTACCCAAACCCCATACCCATACATGTCCCTGTATTAGAACCAGCAACTTAGGTGGTCCACAATGATGTAAGAAATTGTTGATTATTAATTTATTAATGTTTCTTTCTTGTAAATTATTTTCATTCTTTGTAATAGCATTCACTCTATAATTTGGATGATAATACAATATGTCACTAAGATACACTAATACTAACACTCCTAACCTTGGAGAGATTTATGGGATAGTTGATAACATTCTTGGCAAATGAAGTAACCCATCCAAAGTACGGATACTACATTGAGATTTATTAGGAGCATATTAGGCCCATTGTGATGCCACGATGGAACACTATAAACACCCCACTTCATATTATAGCCTATGCTCTAAATCCCAAAGGGTATGTCACTAGGGCTAGGAGAATTCCTCCATCTCATGATAAAGAGGTGAAAGAAGAGCTCATGAAGGCAATTCAAAATATATATAGATAATGAAGTTTCTACTTTACTTCCTAGTCCAGTGTTCCACAGGGACACGTCCTCCCCAAAAAACCCCGCATTTCCTAGATGGGGACGTCTCGGAGACTTGGGGACTTGGGGGGACGTCCCCCCACTAGCCCACCACCAGTGCCACCATCCCACCACTAGTGTTGATGTCTCCCAAGACGCCACTAGAACTTTGAAGATGTCGGGGTGTCCTCGAGACATCTAGGGGACTCCTAGTTGTCTCCAAGATGTATAATTCTTATACTTATACATCTTTTTATAACTATTTTTTCAAGTACTATATGTATTTCAGCACTCTACCATCCCCCGCCACCATCCCCCCGCTGTCCCCCTGCCGCCCCCAAACTTAGACCCCCCATCCCTGCATCCCCGAAACGCGTCCCCTGCCATCCCCCTGTCCCCGTCCCCATCCTCGAAACCCCATGGAACACTACTTCCCACACAATGGCTAGCATTTTTTAATCTATAAAATCTAACATTCAACAAACTAGAGACAAAGATGGATCGAGCTACATTAGCTCAAAATAACCCGATCGAATGGCAGATGCAGTGTGACAAGGATGCACCAATGTTGAGGATACTCACCACTCACCTTCTTTCACAAGTTGTTAGTTCCTCTACTAGAGAGAAGAATTGGTCCACATGAAGGTTCATCATGTTAATCAAAAGGAATAGGCTTACCTCTAGATGAGTGGAGAAATTGCGGTTGTGGATAGCTATGTGCAGTTTTAAGAGAGTTTGTGCGATTGCACGTTGGGATGTTGATCTTGAAGATGTTATACAAGTTGATGAGGAGGCATAGGAGGAATTGGTTGGGGTTCAATAACAAGAAATTCCCTCTATTTCCAATATGACCATTGCACGCACATATGTCACAATTTCCATCTCCAAGTTGCTAGCCATAGGAAGAACAAGAGGGTTAACCCAATGATTAGTTAAATAACGCATTAAAATATATGCCTCGCCGTGATTAAGACAAGTCCACTAAGAAAAAAAAGAATTATCATGACATGAGTAAGAAGGTCAAGAAACAAAAAGATTCAAGAATCTCTTATGATGAAGAAACTCGTCACTCACTTGTTCCCCAGCCACAAACTCACTCTTCTTATGCTCTTATGATAGCCTTCAGAAAGGAATCATAGTAAGTGTTAAATGTACAAGAGATCCATTAATGGAATTATAAAAGTGTTTGTATGTGCATACACAAATAAGCACCTGCTACAAATCAAAAGTGGAATCAACAGCACTTGTATGGTGACAGCTATTGTCCAAAAGTCCAATGAGCTGATAGTGATGCTATGATACTTATTAGGATGTGAAGAGAAGTATACACTAGGTAAAATGACACTCCTAGATGCATGCTAAAAAATCGCTATGAGAAAATTAGGAGCCAAGAAGTTTTAGCTTTGATACCAAAATTATCTTCACAGAGGTGGCATATGGGCAAAGGCTAAACAGAATTCTACAGAGCAACAAAACATTTAATGTGCTACGGAAAACAGAAGGATTATATTTGCTAAAACTCTGAAGGAATGTGTACAAAAAGAATGAAGAATGGGACTCTTTTAATGATTTCCATCTGCTATATAACAAAATGGAATCTCCTGCAGAGTTACGATTCTAAAGCAACAAAAGGAATATGGAAATTACTAACTGTAAATCTTACAAAAAGATATTAACACTAAATATAACACAGCATTTGAAACAGATAAACTACCTATATTGAATTGTTGACAACAAATACATACAGAATATATCTCATGCAAATTTCTGTCATAATCTAATCATAATAAAATTCAAATTATGTGAGTGATCTACAATTTGTATTTGCCCATTATATAGCTTTTTTAACAACCAAAGTTATGACATTAGAGCTTCAACATTGTTTCTATCCACTCTGATTTTATAACAATGTACCTTAGCTTGGCGTAGTTCATAAACTTCCAAAAATAATTGTTTTGAAAGTTCCTCTAATGCTTCTACTTCTGCTTCCATGTCTTTTATATCTGCAACCAATGCAATTTTCTATTGCTATTAATTAATAATAAATCCACTTAAATTAGAACAAACAATCATTCTAATAACTAAAAACAAATTTGACATAATAAGTAATCAATCCTTTCAGAAAAGGTCCAGAGAAACACAGCTTCTAGATTCAATCAAAATCTCAAACAAACATATATATATAGCTAGTAATGAGAATGCCTACAATTTGAAGCCAAGCAATATGATCTTTCAAAATTGAACTTACAAATGATGCAAATAAGTTTAAGAGATGTTATCCTAGAGTGAACAATGTCAGAAAATGAGGGCTCCTGAAAGGTACTAAGAAGAGATCTGTTGCAGAGGACTCCCTCTTGTTGTACCTAATCTGAAACTCAATGATTGTGTTACATGATACCTGCTTTCCGCAGTAAATTATCCCATCAATTTTATGTCAAATCTAAATCTGTAGTCATTTTCAGTCGAGTGGTAAAGGTGTTGTGTCTTGGTATGCCAATTGATTGCAGTTGCATATGTTTTGAGATCAAGATGAACTATTTCTGGATGATGATGGCTACGACTTAAGAGCTGCAAGAGAACGTAGTGGCAAATAAAAGAAAAGAATATAAGTCCAAGAGTGCTCTTTTGGAATGCTAGCATCATCAAATAGAAAGCAGATTTGAGGAAGGCACGTTTATATTCAGAAAAGAGTAGAAAACAGCCAAAGATAATTGTGGCATGTATAATTGGTAGTTTAGTTAATAAAAAGACAAAATCATATCATCCAATCAGCATCCACCTCAAAGCAAAAAGACAAAAGAAAGAAGAAATAAAGTTGCGCCTTAGGAAATAATGTGCACTATTCAATTGTGTTGGGAAATACAAAATAGAGTAAAAACTAAAATCTGCTATTTCAGACTTGATTGAACAGTTCTAGAAGAGAAGTTGAAATTATAATCTTCTAGAGATGAAGATAACTTTCATAATTCACACAGCAAATTCATTATCAGTCATGAACAGCAAACAGGCTTTATCTTTGTATTTTTGTAGGACTAAAAGGCTGATTTGAGGTGCTAAAGTGAAATATTTTCAGAGCTGCAGCAGTTATAGAGAGAATATCAATATCATCTTATTTTCAATTTCTTTAAGATTTTGTTAGTTACCTGGAAAATCAAAGAGAGATCAATTGTAGAAAAGGTTTTCAGATTCAAGGTTTCAAAAAAGATTGTCAAAGTTTCAAAGTATATCAAAAAGTTGGCCAAACTTCCTCAGAACAAAGGATCCACCATGTAAACTTCATCAAAATTATTAAAAGCCAACCATCCAGATTGATATTTTAAGCCCAGGCCCCAAACTAAAAATAGCAAATCACCATTTTCAAAGAGAAGAGTATATTTTGACTTTGCTATTTAGTATTTAGCCAAAGCCTGTGCTATTTTTTGTGTCTCGCTATTTTTTAGCATCTATTATTTATAGCCTAGAGTCGGCTATTCTCAGATCATTTGTATCATTATGTGGCAGACATGAGCTTTTAAGGGATAAATTTTAATAAATTTAATTGTTAGTTTAATTGTTTGTTTAATTGATAGTTGTATGTTGGATAGGATTATGTTATAATGAAGTTTGTGAGTCAAGCAAGCAATCATAGCTAAAAATAGAAGTGTAGTTAATTTATTTCATTTATTTTCATGCAATTGCATCACAAACAGTATAAATAAGTGCTACTTTGCAATTAATTGAGAATGATAATTGTCAAGACTGCTTGTTGCTGAAATTACTACTCACCAAGTGTTACTATTAAATTTATGATAAGTTATCTATTATTGAATAGAATTTATTGTGCTCATCTTTCCTTTGAATATCTATTGAGATTAAACTACTTTTGTGAGTTTGCAAGCTTTGTATTGCAGGTTTGCTTAAAGTGGAAGAACGTGGCTTTGTATTGTTCCCTTGATTTAATTTATCAAAACATTTGTGTTTTTGTATCTTACACCTATTCAATTTGTATGTATACTTGTATTCTTCGGTCTCATCTTTAGCTTAACAATGCAAGCATGTACTTATAGCAGTTTCTTTAAGTCAATAAGCCAAAAGTTTCTTCTCTAGTGTTTATGTGTTGAATCACATTGTGCTCTAGATTAAGAAAACAAAAAGATAGGTTTTTATTTAGTTAGTTTGTTTGTATTGCATACTCAAAATCACCCCAGCATACATTGTAAAGATTGTCGATAGGAAGTACATATTGTGCATGGTAGGTTAGTTTTACTTTTTATTTTACAAGGAGCTTCCCCTTCTATTTTGAAGACCAATTCTACTACACATCTACTCCATTTTGTGTTGCACTAAAAGGTGAGAATTAAATGCAAACACCTCTATGGAGACCATATAAACTATAAACCATGCAAAAAGCAAATAAAAAGGACTTTGGAAACTGTCATATTACTTCTGTAGGAAAAAAATTTAAGAGCGACCTAGTACAAGCTCTTCAATAATGTCACTTTCCATATTTTGGAAAAATTAAAACAACTTCATGCCATGTTAGCATTTTAATTTGCACCTTTTAGTGCAACCCAGAAAAAACAGTATTAAGGAAAACACCTTTCTTTGAATTGAAGAAGGAAGTTCCCTATAACAAAAATAAAACAAAAGCCTAGAACCTAGACCACGACCTCTAGATTTTTACGATATATACAATTCAAATCTATGGTTTTCAATATGCATTGCAAATAAATTAAAAATATTGCCTATCTTTTGTTCTTGGGTAAAGGCACAAGGTGACACAAAACTTTGATCAAGAAGAGATTTTTCTCCTTTTGCTTTAAGAAATAAACTTATAGCAGCTAAAAAATGTTCTCTTTTTGGTTAAAAGCAAAGACAAAATGCTTTCTCTTTTTGGTTAAAAGCAAAGACCAAAGAAGTGAGTGCAACACAAAAATTGAGTTGATTTAAACAAAGGATACACACAAAATTAAGTCAATCATATAAAGGTGTCATGTCCCCGAAATTATAACACATTGAAATACAAATAAATGAGAAAAAAATAATAAAAATACATATTAAATATAAATATGAGTAAATGCAATTTAAATATTATTATTATAATTATCAATAGATAACATTATAATTATAATATAAATCAGAATAATTAATATTATTAATTATAAATATTATAATAATGAAAATAAAAATAACTATGCATTAGTTAATAAATAAATAAATCAATTCCTAAGAAAAAAAGCTAAACAAACCACTAACAAGCAGCAGTTAGTTATTAAACAGCCACGTCACCCTAAGAAAAGGTGTGATCGTAGCCAAAGAGCATGAAACGGGAGGGGAGCCACGTCCCTTGGCAATAGCTATATCCCTTGAATCGAACCATATAAAAGGCAGGAAAAGTCAAAGCAAGAAAGACATCGAATGGAATATGAAGAAGGATAAGACAGAAGGAACAATACAATCAGCAATCAGAAATAAGGGAATAGTCAGTATTATTTATGTTATGAATTCAGAAATAAGGAATAATTTGTGTAAGTAAATACTATTGCTGCAGAACGTTAGGGAAAGTAATATCTTTTAAATATTAAATCATCAATCAGACCCACAGATTTTATGAAGGGATGGATTAAGTTTAGCATATATATACATTTCAGAACAGTAGATCCAAATGCCCTTAGGATCCATGATCATCATTGAGGGAATAGGAAGGAAATATATTATCTGCAGCAAGAATATTATTATATATCGTGACTCAGAAAAATAATAAGGTTTCTGCAGATCAAACAAATTAAGGTGTGATGTCATTTCGAATAATCATTGGGGAGAATCAATATAGTATTCAGTCATAAACCTGGGAGAGCAGCAGATGAGACAGAAGAATAAAATATAGTGTCAAGAGTATATTTGAGCTAACCTAAAGCCGAGATTTGTCTTGTGTAAAGCATTTAAGTGATAAGCTACAGCCCTAACTACACTATATTTGTGATTCAAGGACAAGATTTAGGGTTAGCCCAAGAAGGGACATTACAAAAGGAAACTACAACAACCACACTTCACTAAAATTATCAACACAATGCCTCCAATTGGCAATTTGATTAACTTCAACAACACATAGATGATCGTAAAAAGCTTGAATAATACTTTTAGCAGAAAAACAGGTGTACCAAATTGAGTTCTTCTTCTCTTTGTAACAATTTTGAACAATTTTAATAGCAAGTAGACATATAATTACTGTTAAAAACCTAAATGCAAATAGCACTTATATATAACTTTCTACAAAGCTTTGCATGAGATATAATAAAAGCTAACTAGACCTTCTAAGCAATGAATAGTTTGTTTGCACACAAAGGAAGCTTATTTTATAGTTTTGTCCACAAATTTCAAACCCTAAATCAAGAAATCTCCAAATAGAATTTTTGATAAGGATACGTATCAACTAAAAATAGCCTTTCCAAAAATCATCTAAAAATAGCCAACCAATTAATAGCCATTCTTAAAAAACACTTCCCAAGATATGATTATCTCATTGAAAAGAAGGAGCTAAAAATAGTCATTTTAACATATAGCTATAGTAGTGATTCTGAAAAAGCTCTTTTGTTCTAACCATGGCAAATTCTATGAAGAAATCTTAAAATCTTGAAGACGGATCTAATACCTTGAATTTGAAAAACCCTATAATGTATGAAAATATTGGTGTTTGTATTTAAAGTTGCGTTACACAAGGATGCATCCCCACTCCTAAAACCCTCATCCCCATCCCCTAAGGCGTTTCGAGGATGGCAAGACATTAGGGGACGTCCCCTTACATCCCCCCCCGCCTACAATTTTTTTGAAATGATAGGAAACACGTCCCCCATTTCAAGTACAACTAGAAAATGAAAGGGGATGCCTAGCCATCCTCAAGATAGTCAAGGATGTCTCAAATGTCCCCTAACCATCATGGGGACAGCCAGGCATCCCTCGCAGCGTCTAAAGGCAAGCAAGTCATTTTAATAAAAAATCATTAAATTTTTTGACATTCTATTAGGTTGTAAAGGGGCATGGGGGTCCCACAAACCTTCCCACGCCCCTTATACACCCTAAAATCGCACACAAAAACATAATCTCATCCACATTTTATTGTTGTGCTTGTGAGTGACTAGTGTCCTTGGCTGCTGGCACCATTATTTTGTCAGATCAAGGTCGCTATTGCAGGGACTATGGAAGGGGGGTTTGAGGGGTGAGACTAGGGATGCCTCTCCATTACATTTTGCAAAGCTTTAAACCTGAATAACAACAACAAATTTGAAGCCTGAGTTCGAGCTTAATAGTGAGAATATACAACAATGTCAAGATATGACATTTCGTCTCTTTTTTTTAGTTTTTCTAGCTTGTTAGAGAGGGTTTGTAAATCTATAACTAGTTTTCGTTTTAAACTTTTAAAAAATGTTTTTTCAATTTGTTATCATAAAGAAACACCACAAAATGTGCACCAATAGCAGCCCCAGTGATGACAATATGAATGAGGGTAGTGAAGAAAATGAAGTAAATAGAATAGACCCCACTTCTCATTCTGAAAATTCAAACACAAGTTCTATTGGAACTCCACAAGACCATTTTGCAAGTTTTTTACCCTCTCTTCAAAACTTTGCAAAAGGCCCTTTCAACCCCAAAAAACCATTGCTTCAATTTTCCACCAATTTAACTATCAATAAGGGTAAAAATACAAGGGGCAGCAGGCATTGGTTAGTCATATTTGCAAAACTAATTACTGTGGGAGCTATACAAGGTTAGAAACTGTCTAGAGGGTGAGTGGACATGGGGTTATAGTTTGTGAAAATATAACATTGGAATAGCAAGTTGAAATGGCAAAGTTGGTTGGTGTGAGTGAGGAACAAATTACTGATACCACTCACAATAAGAAATGGTCGTCCAAAACATTGCAATCTATTGATCAATATAACTATTTCAATGTATCAATTGGAGAGAGTTGTGATAGAGGGGAGAGGAAGGTCACTTCTACTATAGGTGAAAAAAATACAATGGTAGGGTTAAAGAATTAGCAAAAACGTGAGCAACCCGATAATTCAATGGCCAAATTTTCTTATGTCCATGCTATTCTATTTCATTTGGCAAGGTCTTCTTATTTAAAAGCTATGTTAAGAAATGCAATGGTAGTTGGATCCTCTTATGCTCCCCCTAAATAATATAGATTGCATACCTCCCTCCTTGACTAAAAATATTCAAAGGTGAACATGTTGATGGAGGAGATTAGACAAACATGGATTAGAACTGGCTGTTCCATTGTCATGGATGCGTGGATTGATATTCAACATCAATCACTCATTGATACTATTGTTACATGCCATGTTGTTTCATACTTTCTTAGAGCTATTGATTGTTTTGGGAAACGTAAGGATGTTGATTACCAGTTTGTCATTTTGAAGGATGCCATAGAGAAGGTTCAGTCTTCTAATGTTGTGCAAGTTGTGACAAATTCAGCTCATGTTTGTAAGTTAGTTGGTTTGATGGTTAAGAGCACTTGCAAACATATTTTTTGGACTCCATGTTGTGTACATGTTTTGCATAATGCTTTGAAAGACATTGGAAAAATAGATCAAGTGAAGGTAGCAGTGGCTGAAACTAGAGACATACAAATGTCTGTATGACCATCACACTTCACTTGCACTATTCTGGTCTTATTCAAAGAAAGAATTCCTCAAACCAATTAAGACTAGATATGCTAGCTATTTTATTTTGCTAGAGACAATGTTGGAGGTGCAAGAAGCTCTACAATCCATGGTGATTTGTGGAGAGTGGAAAAAGTGGGCTCAATCAAAGACAAAAGTACAAAAGGTGGTGAGAGAAAGGGTGCTTAATGACCCTTGGCAGTCCAATATTAGGTAAGAAGATTTTGTTTAATAATATATTTGCTCTATCATATCACACGTTGGGGGGGTAATCAGGGATGCAGATATAGACTCTCCTAGCCTTGGAGAGATTTATGAGACTTTTGATAGCATGCTTGATCAAATGAAGCAAGCAAATCATGATAAGGATCCTAGATTGCAATTCTATGAGGAGCATATTAGGTCTATTGTGACAAAGAGGTGCAACACAATGAACACCCCTCTTCATATTGCTTCCTATGCTCTTAATCCAAAGTGCTACACACCTAGAGTTGGCCAAATTCTTCCTTCTAAAGATGATGAGGTAATGGAAGGGTATATGAATGCCCTTGGTAAGTTATAAGCAATGAGGAAGCAACCATACTTCGAGAGAAGTTGCTTCAGTTTTCTGATCTTTAGGGTCCTAAATTTAGCAAACCAAAGGATAGGATGGATAGAGCCACCATTGCACAAGAAAACCCCATTGGATGGTGAAAATTCCATGGGAAGGACACACCAAAGCTGAAACAATTTACTATCCGTCTACTCTCACAAATTCCTAGTTCCTCTACTATAGAGAGCAATTGGTCCACCTATGGTTTCATCCATTCAATCAAGAGAAATAGGCTTACATCTAAACAGGCAGAAAAGTAAGTTGCAATTTATAGTGCCTTGAGACTTCGGGATTAACAAACGATTGAGTATCAACAGACTCCAACAACACATTGGGATGTTGATCCTGAAGATGTTAGGCAAATTGATGAGGAGGAGGTGCAGCCTATTAGTGTTTTAATGATCAAATATACAGAAAGAAAGCACTTAGAAAATGCAACACATGAGACAATGAACAACACAAGATACCCTGGGAAAACCCTCCTCTTGAGGGAGAAAAACCCAGCAAATATGTCTCTTATATAATGAAGGAATAAGAGCAAAAATCTGCTTACAACTCAGGCCCAGCTCATGGCCGAATTTGATACAATGAATACTAGCACCTCTCCTAGATGCAAAGATACAATGAATATGTTTCTCCTTGAAATCGGCCTGCTTCTGCAAGATGATTCGTTGCTGCTCAAGTGCGAACTTCTGCTTGGAATGTGAATAATGCTTGATGAACTTGATGTGCAAATGAACAAACATGACCTTGTATTTATACAAAATGAGGTGACCCTCCAAGTAGGTCGGCCACCTTTAATAAATAAAGAATTACAAAATAGCAAGGTAGGTCGGCCCAAAGTTAATGATAAATTAACATAAATTAAATACATAAAGTCGGCCTCCTCTCGAGCATATATAAAATTGAATAGCCATGAGGCTACACTCAATTTTTATTATCTTCTTGAAAATCGTGCAAGGCTGGAAGTATAATCCAGACACTGCAAAACATCAACACTCCCTCTCAACTAGGGAGGATACTTCCAACTGCATAAGACGTATCACCTCATTGTGATGTCAACCACAATGGCTACTCCCATATGTGGAAAGGAAAGAGCTTATCACCTCATCGTGATATCAACCATAATCGCTGCAACCATGTATGGTATGTACAAGTGTACATTACTTGCGTGATGTTGTCACCTCAACATGACTTTCACCATGGCTCTCCCAGAGGGTAAAACACAAGTACAAGGAAGTCATCACGGACTCTCTCACATGATGTTGTCATGGCGTCACACACATGACATCCACCATGGCTCTCCCAGAGGGTGGAAACAAGGGATTTCACCTCGAACTTCTCTTGAGAGAAGAACTCATAGCCAAGGGATTTCACCTCGAACTTCTTTCAGAGAAGAACTCATTACCAAGGGATTTCACCTCGAACTTCTCCTGAGAGAAGAACTCATAGCCAAGGGATTTCACCTCGAACTTCTCTCAGAGAAGAACTCATTACCAAGGGATTTCACCTCAAACTTCTCTCAAAGAAGAACTCATTAACAAGGGATTTCACCTCGAACTTGTCTCAGAGAAGAACTCATTAAAGAGGATCGCTGATACTGAGACTCCTTCTCAGTCAAGGTTGTATTCTCCACAATACCAAGTTTTTCTCAAAAGTACACATACTTCATCCTGGAGAGAGTCTTGGTGAGAATGTTTGTCGTCTGCTCATCAGTTCTAATATACCTCAATTGTATAGCTTTCCTCAATACCATATCTCTAATATAATGGTACTTGATCTCAACATGCTTTGTTCTATCATGAAAACATAGGATTGACAGAAGGCTTCACACAATCCTGCAAGGAGCTTACGAAGCCACACTGCTTCACGAGCTGCCACACAAGTTGCAATGTACTCTGCCTCGGCTGTACTCAATGCTACTGACGATTGCTTCCTGCTACACCAGGATATCATAGCAAATCCTAAACTGAAGTAACAACCAAAGGTACTCTTCTAATCAATGACACACCCTGCCCAATCAAAATCAATAAAACCATGTAGCTTCAAATCCACACCTGTAGAATATCTCAACCCATATCCAACTGTGCCACGCAAGTATCTCAGGATATGTTTAGCTGCAACAAGATGTATCTGCCTTGGTTCACACACAAATAGGCAAAGTGCACTCATTGCATAACAAATGTCTGGTCTAGTGTTAACTAGATACATCAACGATCTTGTATATAGTAGGATCCACCAAATCTGAACTAGCTGCAGCCTCTTTCAGCTTCTGAAAGTTGGTCTCCATAGGTGTAGGCATGGATTTGTAATCCATCATACCAAAACTCATCTTCTTCTGTAGGCTCCCTCTGAATCTTAAAGTACTTGCATTACCCTTCTGACCTCTTCGTCCAAGATAGCATACAACACTTGCCTTAGATAAATGTTTTCCAGCACACACCTCTGGTACTATAGAGAGTTCAGGGTTGACCTCCTCAACCTCACTGCAGATCACTCTATTCTGAACAGGTTTGTAGAGCTACCAATCTCAAATCCAAATGATTGTCTTGAGCAATTCTGATCTCAGCAGCTGAAGGGATCCTCTAAGGATTTAGCACTTAGCCTTGCAATACAATAATCTTCACTTCTTAGTGAGTTACAAAACTCCCTCTTGATCCCTGCTTCAGAGATTGCAAAGAAGACTTTTGGAAGTTTGTTAATGATGATAGCTTCGATCAGATATGATCAAAGATCATCACTTATAAATCAAATAAGTTTAAGGAACATTTAAATCGAAGTTATGAGCATACATATAAAATTCGATAAAACACGTGATGATATATTCTGCATTTACTTAAATCGGAATCCTCTTAAACATCCGCCATCTTGAAGAAGGGTATATATGTGTTAATATATATGTAACAAATGATAAACAAACTTGTTATTGGCCGCACCCTAAAGGACGCGTCCCATGAGTGGGCGTGTCTCCACTTGTGGAGACACGTCCTCTCATGAGGCATGCCTCTTAGGGGCAGGCTTCTCCCTTACTTATGGTGGTTCCTCATTCAATATGCACACATTGAAATCGGACAATGTTCTGCAATCAGCACATTTAATAAGAAGTTCATAACTGGAAATCGAAAATCTGAACATAGAAGTTAAATATTATTTGACTTAGAAACTTTTCTTATACAGATTTTTCCTGACATTACTTCAATCTTAGTGTTTCTTAGGATCCCATTAGAAAAGATTTGATTACATTTACATGGTATCAGAGCCACGTTGTGCGAATCCAAATCAAGCTAAAATCAGATTGCTCAAAGAAATTCGTATTTTCTAAAATCGAATTCACATCACATTCTTCATAATGTCTATTGTGATCAGATTTGAAAATCATCTTGCAAGAGCAAATAAACTAGTCTCACTTATGAGAGAAACTATTAGGGAACCAGAGGCTAAACCTAAGAAAATTGAGAACCTTGTGTTCTACACAGCCCTTTCTAATCAAGTATCTGACAACACTCAAAATTGGGTAATTCATAGTGGTTCATCCAGACACATCACAGGGTTCAGAGAACACCTAGACTCCATGACTAAAAAGTTTGATGAAGAAGTAACCATCGGGGATGATTCTGCATACCCTGTAAAAGGGGTTGGAACATGCTCCATCAAGTTGAAATCTGGGATTTCTCTACAACTCACTGGAGTCCTATTTGTACTTGGAATTAAGAGAAATCTTATATCCATCTCTGCCCTTGAAGACAATGGCTACAGAGTTACATTTATGGATGGTAAAGTTCTAATGTGGCCTAAAAACTCAACTATCAAGAAAGCACATACCATAGGCATAAGACAAAGGTACCCTTAGAAACTTTGCACTGAGGTTAAACAAGCCCTTACCCTTGACACTATTGATTCAAATGAAATCTAGCATAGAAGACTAGGTCACCTTCATTTCCGTGCCCTACCTTCTATGGAAAAACTTGTTACAGGCTTACCCAAGCTAAAACTATCTCATGAGGGAACTTGTAAAGGTTGTGCCCTAGGAAAGAATACTAAAGGATCCTTCCAGAATAGCCTGAGTAAAACCCTTAATGTATTAGAACTGGTTCACTCTGATCTTTGTGGACCCATGTCTATACCTTCTAAAGCAGGATTTCTATACTATGTTATATTTGTAGATGACTTCTCTAGGAAAACCTGGATCTATTTCCTTAAATGCAAAGAGTCAATAGAAATCCTCAAAAGGTTCGAAGAGTTTAAAGCCCTCACTGAAAACTTCTCCGGAAAGAAAATAAAAACTTTACGGACAGACAATGGAAAAGAATATACCTCTGAGATCTTTAAAGAATTTTGCATGAGTGCCGGAATTAAGAGGGAATTCACTGTCGCCTACAACCCTCAACAGAATGGGGTTGCTGAGAGGAAAAATAGAACCATTGTACAAGCTGCTAAAGCAATGTTGCTAGACCAAAACATTGAAACATCTTTCTGGGCAAAAGCCTCTAGGACTGCTGTCTATATCCAAAATAGATGTCCTCATTCTCATCTTGATAACAAAACTCCTGAAGAAGCCTTTACCGGCATAAAACCTGACATTAGCCATCTTAGGATTTTTGGCTGCCCTGTCTATATTCATGTACCCAAAGAGAAGAGATCCAAACTAGAACCTTCTGGAAAGAAGGGAGTATTTGTGGGTTATAGTGAAACCTCCAAAGCTTACAGAATATTCATACCCGGGCAGAAACAAATTGAGTTGAGCAGAGATGTCATCTTCGAAGAAGACATTGCATTCAAGAGGGCAAGAAGTACTAGTCAGACAGAAACCTATTTCCCTAGAATACCTCAAATGGAACCTGCTCCTGAGATTCACAGGGAGCATCCTGAGGAAATGCCACTTGAACCTCCTACCACTTCAAATGAGGACACAAATGACATCAGCAGAAAGAGACCACTTTGGGCAAGGAAGATGATCAAAGAAGCACAGGATCATGCAGCACCTAAAGGAACGTTCAGGGAGAGTAAAAGACCCAAACATTTCTCTAGCTATGTTGCCTTAATGAACAACATCATAAACTCTGAACCTGCCAGTGTTACAGAAGCCTTCAGACATCAAGCCTGGAAGGATGCAATGACAGAGGAGTACCAGTCCATACTAAAGAATGATGTATGGGACATAGTGCCTAGACCAAAAGAGAAATCTGTTGTTTCTTCTAAATGGCTCTTCAAAATCAAGCATGCTGTTGATGGCAGTATAGAAAAACATAAAGCACGTTTCGTGGCTAGGGGTTTTTCTCAAAAGGAAGGCATTGATTACGAAGAAACATCTGCACCTATTGCCCGTTATACATCAGTGAGAGCAGTATTGGCCATTGCAACAGCTAAAGGATGGAAGATCCATCAAATGGATGTGAAAACTGCCTTCTTGAATGGAACCATTGAAGAGGAAGTCTATCTGGAACAGCCTAAAGGTTTTGTGACACATAAATCTAACTCACATGTGTGCAAGCTCAAGAAAGCTCTCTATGGACTTAAACAGGCTCCCAGGGTCTGGTATGAAAGAATTGACAGCTATCTCTTGGGATTAGGATTTTCCAAGAATGATGCTGACTCCAATCTCTACTTCAAGGTAATCAAAGGTGATATGCTTATAATTATTTTATATGTTGATGACCTACTGATAACAGGAGAAGATCACCTCATTGCTCAAGGGAAACAAGATCTAATCTCTGAATTTGACATGAAAGACTTGGGTATTCTTCACTAATTCCTTGGTTTGGAAGTATGGCAGAAATCAGAAGGTATTATACTAAATCAAGGAAAGTATACTATTGACATTCTGAAGAGATTTGGAATGTTGGACTGTAGACCGATGTCTACACCTATGGAAACCAACCTTCAAAAATTGAAAGAAGCAGCAGCAGAATCCAAATGTGCAGATCCGATCCTTTACAGACAGATGATTGGATCCTTGATGTATTTGGTTAACACCAGACCTGATATTTGCTATGCTGTAAATGTTCTCAGCCAGTTCATGTGTGAACCCAAGGAAATTCACTTGATGGTTGTAAAACATATTTTTAGATATCTTCAAGGCATTATTGGATATGGTCTTCTTTACAAGAATGATCCACTAGATCTACATGGGTACTCTGATTCAGATTGGGCTGGAAGTGTAACTGATCGAAAAAGCACATCAGGATGCTGCTTCAGTTTGGGATCGGCTGTGATCTCTTGGATTTGCAGAAAACAATCGTCAGTTGCACAGAGCTCAACAGAAGCTAAATATATTGCAGCCTCAATGGGAGCAAGAGAAGCAATGTGGCTTCGTAAATTGCTTGTGGGACTCTTTGGTGAGCCCTTGAATCCTACGATTATTCATTGTGATAATCAGAGTTGTATAAAACTCTCTGTGAATCCTGTCTTTCATGACATATCTAAACACATTGAGATCCCTATCATTATGTAAGAGATATGGTGGAAAGGAAAGTGATTCAGTTGGAGTATATTAGTACAAATGATCAAACTGCAGACATTCTCACCAAGCCTCTCTCCCGGATCAAGGTAGAGCATTTAAGGAAGAAACTTGGTATGGTTGAAATGTAATTTGTTATTTATGTTTGAAATACAAATTGTTTATAAATTGTACTAATATATAAAGATGTTTAATGTGTAAACTCTTTTGTCATGTGTGTGAATCCATGACTTTATGGGACTACTCCCCCTGTGTACATTATCGAAAGGTGACGATCTTTCAATAATGAACACTTGTATTTGACATTGTAAAGTGATGACTTTACAATGATGAACTAT
This sequence comes from Sequoiadendron giganteum, assembly GCA_007115665.2. Lineage (NCBI taxonomy): Eukaryota > Viridiplantae > Streptophyta > Pinopsida > Cupressales > Cupressaceae > Sequoiadendron > Sequoiadendron giganteum. Next base: position 168,935,358 of record CM021110.1, read on the forward strand.
CATGATAGATGTCATGTGACTTGATATCTGTGGACATGTCATGATAGTATCTCTTGGACACCTTGATGGATATCATGAGACTTGATATCTGAAGGTCATTGTGATCCGTAAGATATAATCATGGTGGATATTTATATCCGTGGATATGCCATGAATTATGGTAGACATCATGTGACTTGATGTCAGTGCACATACCATAATGAAGATATGTTATGGAGAATGTCATGTGACTTGACACTTTCAGAAGCATATCATATCTTCCGATATCACAAGATAGGTGATATCACTTTGGAAGTTATCCTTCCTAGTTAAAGAGGGAGTGTTGAAATAATGAAGATGTGTTATGAAGAATGTCATTTGACTTGACAACATTGAGAAAACATGTCATATCACGTGTGAAGGTGATATCTTGACTTATTTGATTTGAAATATCTTCCCTAGCTAAGAGGGAGTGTTAATGATGATAGCTTCGGTCTGATATGATCAAAGATCATCACTTATAAATCAAATAACTTTAAGGAGCATTTAAATCGAAGTTATGAGCATACATATAAAATTCAATAAAACACGTGATGATATATTCTGCATTTACTTAAATCGGAATCCTCTTAAACATCCGCCATCTTGTAGAAGGGTATATATGTGTTAATATATATGTAACAAATGATAAACAAACTTGTTATTGGCTGCACCCTAAAGGACACGTCCCATGAGTGGACGTGTCTCCACTTGTGGAGACACGTCCTCTCATGAGGCGTGCCTCTTAGAGGCGGGCTTCTCCCTTACTTATGGTGGTTCCTCATTCGATATGCAAACATAGAAATCAGACAATGTTCTGCAATCAGCACATTTAATAAGAAGTTCAAATCTGGAAATCGAAGATCTGGAAATCGAAGATCTGGAAATCGAAAATCTGAACATAGAAGTTAAATATTATTTGACTTAGAAACTTTTCTTATACAGATTTTTCTGACTTTAGTTCAATCTTAGTGTTTCTTAGGATCCCATTAAAAAAGATTTGATTACATTTACAAAGTTAACTCCCTCTAGCCACCAACTCAGCCCCATGGCTGCAAGTTGCTTGATCATTTCTTTGGTCGGCATGACTTCCTCACAAGATACCTCAAGCTTTTCATCACTAAGCAATCTCTCATCACCTTCTTGCTCCTAGATCTGTCCTAGAAGCATTTTAGAGAGAGATTACTAACAGTTTATAACTATCCAAAGAAATATCAAGGCTACAATCATGCAAGGTTTACTATGACAAGTTATAGCATAAACACATAATAGTGTATGAATAAATAAATCAGCCTATAAGTAAAATATGTAACAAATATCAAAAGATCAGAATTAAGGGATAAGGAAACTTATCTTTATTGAATTTTGATATAGCTCTTTCTTCCATCTTTTACTCCTCTCGAGAATGCTAAGCTCAGCACTATAAAAAACAATCTGCACAACTACAGATTTCTTGAATGCATTATGCAACTAGCATGTAGAACCAACCCTCTCCAAGGGTCAAGGCTCTAACATAGTTCATACATTAGAGAATGATATCGATGTGACCAACTAATCACCATTGAAATTGCATTTCTCTTTTTATCTCAGAGTCACACTCAGAGATCTTGACAATGAAATGCAATGAATGATTGACATCTCCAAGGGATCTTATACCAGTGATATTTATCACGAACTTTACCAATCACACATGATTCAAGTAAACAAAGTTAGACCTACACAACTCAGCAGACTAAGAAATTTAGCCTAGAAGAAAAAAATGATTGCAAGAGTACAAACAACAAATACTTATCTCTTTTTGTTGGTAGACCACAAAAATTGTTTCTCCTCTCAAAGGCTCATCTTAACTCAGAATCTATAGTGGTGGTTGATTGTAGTGTTCCAACACTCTGCTGATCTATTTGTCACTGAGTTTCGTAGATTTGATTTTGTTGTGGTTTAATTTCTCTTTTTGTGCTTTGAGTTGTTTGCCAATAATGCTAGAAAAGGACTAAAAAGCATATACATAAAGGAAACTCAAATAAATTAAGCTACTGAAAATAACTCAAGTAATTACTCAATTTAAGAGTCAAAGATGCTTTCTTCATTACATAATAGATCACATAAGATAGATGGTTTACATCAGATTTAAAAAGATACATCTTATGCCATAATTTTTACTTACAGCCATACAAGCACTGTGAATAGTGACTTGCTACAGTACCCGCCCCTAAAGAAATGCACACAACTTTTGAATAACGAACTTCTCCCACCAAAAACCGGCATGGCAGGTCTTCTAGGACAAGGGCGACCCCTTTAGGAAAGATAGCAGCCACCAAGGAGAGGCGTCTTTTTTCCTTTTGCTGGTACAAACCCTCATAAAAGTGCGGCTGGCTGTAGCTTTCCAAAACAGCTCCAAAAGCTTCTCAAAAGCGAACAGCTCTTGTATAAACATCAATAGAGACTATGGCTGCCAAAGCCCTCTCAGAAAATGCTCGAAAAATCTGCAAACAGCAACTTGTGTCTCCAAAATGAAGCCACCAAAAACTGACCAACAACTTTAAGGTGGTATTTCACACCCTCAAGCAGCTCAAATTCGAAGAACAAAGCCCCACCAGGCTTACCCACTGCAAAAAATCAGGAAAGCATAGCCTCCTTCTTCCTCCAAAGAACCACTCCCAAGTTTCATCAAGCAAAATCAAAAAATGCATGAAGAGGGTCGAACTTTCTCTCTTCATATATATAATTTAACAATGAAATCACTATTCGTTAAAGTGAGCACTATTCACTTAAGTTATTTCTTTTTCCACTTTAGCAATAAATAGTAACTGCAAAATATAAAGTGACCCCTTCATTTTAAAGACACATGGTCCCTAGGCCGAGGATGGTGAAATAAAAGGTGAGTATCATTAATTTAAGCACAAGTATCATGCCAAACGCAACAATTCACCCCGCCACCATACTCCAGAGATCAACACTGAGATTTGACGACCAAGTGCCCGTCCAAGAAACCCTCTATCTAGAACTATTAGCCTACGAGGGTCAGGAAAAATAGGCTAATCCCCAGTTCCGATGCTCGTGAAAAAAAGGACATTACATTGATTAAATTTTGAATATGGTCTATGACCATTTAAATTTATCGAAGCACTTAAGCTGCGATCCACCTAGAAATTGTTCCAGAAGGCACAGGCCCAATGTTCCCACGATAGAAATAACTCAGAGTCATTTATATTTGTATTACGCCTTCTCCTCAGGACAACACATCTCTTGAAGGTCCAACTCAGTTCTACCAAGTCACTCATGACTTGAATGTAACAGTAGCCAACATCACTAGTCATGCCACAATGACTTCCCAGAGTTCATCGTGCAGCTGGTACAAGCTTCACTGCAACAAAACTAAATTCTTGACTGCGAAACATGGGCAAATCGTCCAGCAAATGGCATCGCCCAATTAACAAAGAGCTGCATAAATGACTTCTCTTTCTCCCATATCCGCTTCAATCCAAGGAAGTTTCTGCTGCGATATGTAAGCGAACTTCTGGTAGCAGACTTCTGGCTACAACTGATAATGGAATTGACGGCTGATGATTCCCGTCACTATACTAGCACAAGCCAATCTGAGCATCAAACATTCTTCATTTCTTTTGACATAGATTTCTGTCATATCTGATCAGATCTTTCTAAAACGGCTCTGATACCATGTTAATGTTTTGATGATCAGATATACAGAAAGAAAGCACTCAGAAAATGCAACACATGAGACAATGAACAACACAAGATACCCTGGGAAAACCCTCCTCTTGAGGGAGAAAAACCCAGCAAATATGTCTCTTGTATAATGAAGGAATAAGAGCAGAAATCTGCTTACAACTCAGGCCCAACTCATGGCCAAATTTGATACAATGAATACTAGCACCTCTCCTAGATGCAAAGATACAATGAATATGTTTCTCCTTGAAATCGGCCTGCTTCTGCAAGATGATTCGCTGCTGCTCAAGTGCGAACTTCTGCTTGGAATGTGAATTATGCTTGATGAACTTGATGTGCAAATGAACAAACATGACCTTGTATTTATACAAAATGAGGTGACCCTTCAAGTAGGTTGGCCACCTTTAATAAATAAAGAATTACAAAATAGCAAGGTAGGTCGGCCCAAAGTTAATGATAAATTAACATAAATTAAATACATAAAGTCGGCCTCCTCTCAAGCATATATAAAATTGAATAGCCATGAGGCTACATTCAATTTTTATTATCTTCTTGAAAATCGTGCAGGGCTGGAAGTATAATCCAGACGCTGCAAAACATCAACAAGCCAAGATTGGTCGGGATCCCATTGGACTAACCACAACTTTAGCCAGAGAGTGACATAGAGTCTTCATCTTTTGATATCGATAGCCCAAATGAGGCGTAGTTGTATTTTTAAGTTTTACTATTTCAATTTGAGACTTGAATTTAATGATTAAATTTTGATTTTAATTTCTAAACTTAAAAGTTTGAACTGCAGTTATGCTATTGTCATCATTGAACTGCTGTTATACTGCTGGTATATTGCTGCCATGATTAAATTTTATTGCTGTTATACTGCTGTCATGATTAAATTTGAGTGTCTCCCCTCTATCTCTGCTCTTATACTGATGTTATTGCTAGATATTAATATATTTTGAAAAATTCACACACACACACACACACACACATATATATATATATATACATGAACCTAAATGTAGTGAATAGTGAATCGATATATTTTGAAAAATTCATATATATATAGCCTTCCCCCTGTCCCTATCCCTGAAATGTTGTGGAACATAGATATCAAGTGATCAAGTTGTCCCTTGAAATATCAAAGCATCTTCCACTGACTTTATCAAGAAAGTCCCGATCATCTTATGTATATTAACTATTGTTTATAAGACCAAAAGACTATATCAATGATAATTCCTATCAAAAATATGCGAGGAACCTTCGTTGTTCTATCACAAGGCTGTACCTTTACACTGAAATTGTTCACAACATGACTATCCAAATCTTGCTGATATATGTTTGAAATCAAAGACATCATGAAGACGTTCAAATTGTTGTCATATGTACCTGAAAATATCTTGTTACAAGAGACTAGAAACCCTCGATGACCCTGCTATTATTTGTTAGAAATTTAATTTGTCTCTTACAAAACAACACAAAATGGAATAGTGTGTATGTTAAAACAATTCTTGAAATTATGCAGGGAAACTCCATGAGATCTAAACCTAAAAATAACCCTAGACTAAAACTATTGACAATATATACAAATATGCTATTACAAGATTTCACTAAAGGAGTTTGCATAAGTGAAAATAATTAAGTGCCTATGCTTTTGCCCTGAATACATAGGCCAAACTATTTACAACCATGCCCTATAGACAAGATTTTCAAACATACAATGATGAAATTATCTAAAAATAAACAAACACCACAACTTCCTAATGGTTAAAACAAAAACAAGTATTCTATTGCAAACAAGATTTGAAGGAATATCAATTTGAACAACATTCGATTCCAAGAATCGAAAGGCTATGTTGCATGCAAAGCTACAACCTAGGTAGATGAATATCCGACTTTATACCTGCAATAACAAGGGAAAATAATTGTTTTCTACTATGCATAGCAGAAAGAAGAATTGATTGTGATTTTGAATGAAGGAAATCATGCTTAAATAGGCCTTCCACTGCTTTATCTCTACTTTATTCTTAATATAAGCCGACTGGGATAAGGTGGCACCATTATTTTAAGTGATTTTTCCTTTAAAATTTAACTTGGGCATTGGAAATATGTCGTTCGACAAATTTTAGGATGAGGCAGAGTTTGGAGGTGTCAGCGCCACTCAAAAGTGCACCATTCATATGTTTTAAACTCGCTTTGAGCTGCACGCCTTTCACTTAAGGAGTCACCACATTGAGGTTGTCATGGCAGAAAAATAAGATGACAACACCACTCCCAAAGTGAACTATTTCCCTATTTCATGTTACCTTCACTTGCCAAACACAATTTCATAAACTCTTTGCCATGTTTTAGGATTGAGTCAAAAGGTAGCTACTTTTAGGATTGAGTCAAAAGGTAGCTACTTAAAAAATGCACCATTTATATTGATTTCTATGTGTTTCCTGCTTGGGCATGGTTCAGGAGTGATACTTCCACCTTCAAGTTTGGCACAGCTTCCTCATCAATTTTCCACCTTGAGCACTAGTTTGGATGGGCTTTGCCAAGGCAAGTGTGCACCATGATTTTTCACTTCACAATCTATCTTTGTTTAGCAATGTTTCCACTTGAATTTGCAACTTTTAGGATCACGAACATGGTTTTGAACTAGCCTAGCCACCATGAATAAGCGCCAACTTGGCAATCCTTTAAACTTTGAATACTTTCATTGTCACTTTGCCCCCATTCTTCATACTTAGGTGGATCTTGTTAGCGGCTTAGCCATTGGGAAAGTGCATTTCTCTTTGACCTATCTTTGGATCTGGCCTTTTGCCGATGTCACCACTTCATTGGAGTGCCAAAGGAGTTTAATTAGCAATCCAAAAACCTTGTTTTCAGATTCTAGTTTTTGACATCTCCTCCTTTCTATGCTGAAGCTATCAGACTATCAGAAAATTCATCTTCATCTGGCATATCCTATCCTTGAGCAATTTGCACACATTGTTAATTAACAATCTACACCAAGATCCAATGAATTTGCAATTAGACAAGGAAAACTTAGTTGACATTGATAACACGACAAGAATGACATGGTTTAGTGATTACAAACTTGACAAGGCAAAGTTTCATATAGGTATCAACATATGTATGTATGTATGTATGTATGTATGTATGTGTATATATACATGTAAGTATGTATGTCTGTGTGTGTGTATGTATGTATGTGTGTATGTATGTATGTATGTATGTACAATGTTATGCGACTTTTCCTCCAAGAGAAGAGAAAACTATGAAATAACCCTTTAGAAATAAAAGGGAGATAGAAAAAATAAAGGATATTATTATCCTTTGGTTAAAAGAGATATTAATAAGGAATATGCATAAGCACTCTTTAAAAAGGGAAGAATAATTATTAAAGGCAACCTTTGTGAAAAGGTGCGATGATTTGGAAACCACCCCTTAAGACTTATATAAAGTGTTTGTGAGAGACATGGGAAAAAAATTCAAGGATGGAGAACATTCAAGGAGAGAAGAGAAAAAGGATAAGAGAAATGAGAAGGTACAAAGGAGTGAAGGTTAGGATCTTTGGCTAGCATTGGGGGCAATTGGGGCAGGGGCACACAACGTGTGTCCAACTCGGGGTACAGCATACACTTGGGATTGTCCTGATCAGGGCTTTACCGGAAGGCTTGTGAGGCAGGTTGTTGAACCATAAGGGCTGTGAGGCAGGTTGTTTATACCGTAAGGCATGTGAGGCAGGTTGGGGTTATGTGGAAGAACAGGTTTCCTCCAAGGGTATCTCCTTGCCGTGAAGAGCCTAGGTCTGTAGCCATTCCTCTGAGTGCTAGATGTCAGTCTCTCCGAGATTTTCAGATAAGTATTACAAACATTGATTCGGCAATAATGGGAATATTGTCTATATGATTTTGATATAATCTATGTGAATTATATGGATGTGTTATTCAATTTACTATGTTAATTATTTACTTTAGAATCCTTGTCTAAATATTACATATTGTAGTTTACACATCATTTTAGTTACATGACATCTTGTAAATTTATCTTAGCTCTAATATTTAATCTATTAAAACCGCTGCTAACACTTAGACTACTTTAGGAGGAAAAGTGGCATTACATACATGAATGTATGTATCTATGTATATATGTATCTATGTATGTATGTACATAAATGTATGTATGTATGTGTGTATGTGTGTATATATATGTGTATGTATGTATGTATGAGTGTATGTATGAGTGTATGTATGTATGTACGTGTGTATGTGTGTATGTGTGTGTGTGTGTACGTATGTATGTATGTATGTACGTACGTACGTATGTATGTATACATGTATGTATGTATGTATGTATGTGCATGTGCATATAAATACACATGTATAATAGTCCTTTTGCACAAAGACTCTTGAGATGAAATTTACTTAATAGAAGAATCTTTAGTTCCACTACACTACTTTTAGTCATAAATAACTTAAGAGTTCTAGTGTTATCAAACTCGTGATAGGAAAAAATCAGGGCAGCCCAGCAAAATCTTGTGTCTTATTTCTCATATATGCTTCAACATCCCAAATTATAAGAAGAATACCTTGAAAATAGAAATAAAACTGCACACTCTTTTTCAATGTGACAATTACTTTTGTTCAATGTTGACAAAAGTAATACTGCCACGATTTTAACAAAGAAAACCCTATCATTCACAACTTATAAGAATAGCAGCAGTGCAAAAATTGTTGATTAATCAGAGAGCTAACATTTTGGTAGCATTTAACCATTCAGCATGTTTTTTTATGAATACTCGATTAAAAAACTAAATCTACACAGTTTCTTTGTAAAGAGTTGGAGGATGTTTTACTTCTTACCTTGTTCTTGTTCATCTTCTTGAACTGAGCGTACAACAGTTCCAACAAGTCGTTTCAAAAAGGATCTTGCCTCGAGCTTCTGTAAAAATAATAATAAATGTTCAATTTGTTTATGGGGCCAAAAGTAGGTGAATGGAGTTCATTCAACTTAATAGAGGAGTACCTGGGCAAAGGGACTGTACATTAGAAAAAAGTAACAAAATACTAAGCACTAAATAAACATAAAACCAGACATTAGGATAAACCTAAATAGTTAAACACAAGTCATGAGAGTTAAATACAAATAATACAAAGAGAAAGACGACACAATTAACAAATGAGTAGCAATTTAATGTTGATCAAAAATTGAAATCCTTGTCTACTTAAAGTTATGCAACTTGTGGATAGTATTTAATAGCTTAAGCAATGGAACCAGTAGAACAAACACCTACAAACTTGTATTTTAAATTTGTAAAGATGATAAAATAGAAAACCATCCCTTCTATTTTTGAGAAATTAAAAAAAGCTTGCACCACCAAAGGGAAAAAAAAAACTCTAGTAAACTTACTTACCTGTCGTGAACCTTGGATTCGCTCCATTTCCATGCGAGATAGGATAATTTTCTTTTTCTTTGCCACACACGATTCCATAGATTGTAGCAGTTGCCTCTCCAAGGACTTAATATCACCTTCTTCAATCTCTCTAATATCCACAACCATATGATATGTGTGGTAAATATCCAAAATGTGTTGCCATGCAACAAGCTTCATAGAAAATTTGCTGACAAATGTGTTTGATATATAAAATATAATTCATACTGAAATTTTGAGTAAATCAATACAGTTATGTTGTAACCGGAGAAATGCATACTTTAAAAATCTTGTGATTCGCTAAAATTACATACATTAGGACTAACACTATAAAACATTATGAAAATTACCAAGCATACAACTGCTAGAATATCTATATGGTCATATGCAAATTCCTGACACTGTTGCTGGATCCTGGGCCTTTGGATCAATTGTGCATTTAGGGTTTTACAATATAAGACCTCTCTCAAACTATAAATATAGAATTGTGAATAGTGCTTCGTCGAGGAATTAATGTTACGCATAAGCCTCAATGTGAAGAATTGATGTGCTACACAAAACCTGTCATCAGATATAATTCATGCAAGTATAAATGGTTTTTAGAAATTAAAATCATTTCTGCATCAGAGAATCAGAAAGCATTGGGATGCAAACTGGGCAAGTGTACTCGAGATATATGTAGGGTGTGAATGGGCATGTATACAGAGAGAGAGAGAGAGAGAGAACAGCAGCAGAACTTATGGAAATACATTTTTCTGAAATCATATAGATAACTTATTCAAATTTTTACGTCAAGTTGTCTAACTCCAATTTTCTGTCTTTTTATTGCCACTTAAGGACCTGTTTATAAGTTTCTCATTTTGCATTCAGCAATGAAAGAGGAAGAAAAATGACTGATGAAGATAGAAAATCTATTCATATAAAACAAGCACACAATTGAATGAACAGGTATTTAATTTCTATACATTTAACAGCAGCTCAGTGGACAAACAACTTTTGTGCCACTAACTCACAACTGAAGATACTAGAATAAAGAAACACATAAAAAAATTGCACATAATACGAATGTGTAATCTGCTTTTTATTCATTTATCATAGTGTATAATGCTGTTGTACAGGGAGATATAACAATCCATGAGAGCTCCCCTACCCTACCAAACTCTATGTACATATGGTGGTGTCAGCTGAGAGGTATTTTGGTTGGACCACAACTGTCCTGTACCAGCTAATGCTAACAAAAAAATAATTAAGTACACTACTCAACCAAATATGCAATAAGCTAAGCAGATTAGATTCCAATTGCAAAAACATAATTACAAATTAGCACTTACTTTTCTGTTTACAACCATATTTCCCATTTCAAATATATGAAAAAACCACACAACAAGCAAGTAAGCAAGAAATCAAGTACACATCTTCATATTGTACTTGAAGGTGGATGGATGGATGATTTATTTTTATGCATTTAGTGAATATGTTTGTTTACATAGACACACACAAGTCAGTGCACCTTGTTGTACCCAAAATAATTTTTTGGCATTCTGCTTAAATTGAGCTAAATCATGTAAAAATGCCGTCAAAAGTCTGTTTTAGGTCAAACCAAACATAAGGTTTTTGTGGGTTTCTATAAAGGAACATATGGTTAAAATTTCTAAAAAATTGAAAATTAGGGTTTAAATAGGACCTTCCCGGAAATGATTGAAAATGATTTTGATAGGATTAATCGACTTCATGATCACACTGGTCAAGTCAAAATCATCAAAAGACATGTTTTACTCTGGTGGGTCTATTTCTATTTTTAGGAACAAAGTTAGGAGCTCTGCAGCCATTAATGGCAAATTGGCCAGTACCAGGTGCTAAGAGCTAAGCTTCAAAAGCTTCAACGAAGAAGCCATGGCGGAAATACTCTGAAATAATGTTGTTTGATGAAGGAGATTCTTAAAACGGAAAAGGCCAAAATTTGACTTTGGAAGGAAGACGCCTTGCTACCAAGGAACAAATGCACTCAACAGGTCAAAAGGTGCTCCTCTTGAAGGAAGGCGCCCTTTGATCTCAAAGGGCAAATATAGTCATCAAATTCATCAGATGTGGTCATCCTCTTCATGTTCATACTGGCTAATCAATGCATCGTCAAGCGAGATCATCCGATTCCGAAATCACTGGCAAACATCAACGAAGTAAGGAGATGCTGAATGAAGAACATCCAAAAAATGAAAGAAAAGTTGCTTAGTGCCAAGAGAAAAGTGCCCCTACTAAAAAAAGGCGCCCAGTCTTTGGGAGATGCATATGCAGTTTGTTTGCTTGGTGACCTCTAGGACGACCTCCTCCACTTTGATTGATCTCGACAATGAAACTATCAGCGCAAGCATCTAACAAATCAGTCACCTGATGGCAAAGATCAAACTAAGGCAGTTTATAGCATGAACATTATCAGTCAACAAGTCAAAAGAGCCCCTGCTGGCCAGGGGCGCCCTTGGATTTGAAGGACTTAAGCTAACCTTGAAGAGCTGAGGAACCAATCATACTTTCCAGGACTGAGCTGGTTACACCATGCATAATCAAGCAAAGCCATCTGGCTCGTCAGTCAACGGTGACGTTAGATCAAAGCATGGAGGGTCTAAATGAAGAAGACGAAGAACAGTCATGAAAATTGGCTAAGGCAAAGCTAAAAGCGCCCCTACTGGAGAAAGGCGCCCTTGAATCTGGAGCCTCAAACTCAAGTTTCTGACTTGACGACTCCCAAGCGTACCTCTTTAGAATAGTTCCATCTTGCCAACAAATCTGTCAGCAGCTGCTGAAGATCAACTAAACGAACAAGAGCAAAGATCAAACAGAGGCACTTCAGCCTGACAAAATGATAAAGAATGCTCAAAACTCAAGAGGGACGCCTAAAAGGTCAAAGATCAATTTGTTGAATTGAGTTAAGAGATTTTCGAGGCAAAAAGAGGCCAAACACTCCACGATCAATAGAAATCAGCTTTTTGAACTCCAAATCAGGCTAAATTAGGCCTGATTCATGAGTTGGTGCCCATACTTGGTGGATCCAGACTTGAATCATTATATATTCAAGTTAGGCGTCCCTTTTTCATTATTTCTTTTGTGGGTTGAAGATCAAAACAGGAAATTGCTCTCAAGGACGTCAAGGGTTTTGGACCATTCTTCAATATTTTTTGAAGATCAATAGCAGAAAGGGATTTCTTCTCAGAGGTTGAATACAGAGGCAAATTTTTACAAAGAGGCAGTTAATAACTTCCAATCCACCTCTTGTTTACTTCCTCTCTTCTGTCTTAAAATTCTTGCATGTCACAGAATACAACAGGCTACCACAGATCTGGCCAACTGTGTATGATCAACATAATTTTCCATTGAAACCCATCTTTTCAGATTTGCCAGAAACAGCAAACTTGTTGCCCCTATTTTTAGGGATTTTTCCGGAAAAATCTCAAAATCAAAAATCTAAGGAACTGGGTATGTTCAGCATTGAAGCACGAACAAAACCCATGTGCCAGATTTTTCCCGAAAAAATACTTCTCGGCAAGCGCTATTTTTAAGGGTTTCCAGAAATTGTCAAAACAAGGTCGTGTGCACAGTCGATCTTTAAGTCTTTCAAAATGCAGTACTCCCAGGTACAATACAAGACCAAGATGGTCTTGTACCATGATTTCTTGAAAACGACTGACACAGACCTACAACAAAAGAACCCAAAAGTCAATTCTGAGGATATGGAGGGCATGAATCAAATCACGCTGCAAAACATAGAAGAATCCGGATAGTTTCAAGCCGCATCAATCCCTATCACATTACAGAGTGTGGAACTTGAAATTGCTTGCATTAAGCATTGAAATCCTACCACAAGAGAAATCCAATCAGTGGATGGGAGAGTGATCTACAACTTGAAACCAAAAGACATTGAAAAATGTTTTGCTATTCCGCAATGCCCGACCAACAAGGTCATATCTGTGAAGGAATGCAAAAAGGCATTTGAAGCTTCGAAGGACAGGTGTTCGCTGAAAATGGCAGAACAATGGTTAAAGGTGAAGAAGGCCAGCTTGCCCAAATTAGTTGGAAAAGGAGAATTCAGAGATGAGTATGCAGTGTTAATCACTCTACTCAGTAGGATCACTAGACATGAGGTGGGCAACCAATTTCAGTCGTGGATGTATTACATCATTGCCAAGATTATCAACAAAAGAGAACATTACGACTGGGCCTCCCTGATCAGTGACACACTCCACCAGCAAATTATAGGGTTTCTAGAGGCTCATAGGTTCCACATGTGTCCCTACCTGGTATACCTGATTGCCTTCCAAGGCGAGTTCAGGACACTAAACACTGTGGGGACTTTAGGTGTGCAGAAGGTCCAAGAATACTTTCCGCATCTTGAGTTTACTCAAGCGGAACGACACTTCAAAAAGATGAACGACCTCTTCATCATGCACACCGTACGAGATCTCGACCATGAGATGCACGTGCATATATCACCAGCAGCCAAGGAGGCAATGGTGGACTGGGCGGATTGGTTTATTCAATTCCCCACCTTCACCTACATACACGTGTATGGTTGCAATGGACACCCTACCATGATGCCACACTACCCTTCAGATAAGGTAGCGCTCATGGAATTCCTAAGGCAGTTGGCCGAAGTTCACTCTCACCTACGCCTGAAGAAGAAGTCAGCTGCAAACTTTCCCATTCAAATGGGACTCTATAGATGTAAAACAACGGTTGATGCCAAGTTGATGAGCCAAGAAACAATGAGATTCAATCTCCAATACTGCTTTGAGAGGTCATATGATCCAAGAGGGCTCTATGCAGCACATCTCGAGCAACGCTCATCACATGAATCTTCCATAGAAGATTACTAGGTCAATTGAGACGATGAGTTTAAGGTGCGAAGAAGAAACTATAGCCGGTTTAAGCTCTCACAAATTGTCAACTTTATGTCAGAAGACATTGAGGGCCTATCCGACAATGAGGAAGAAGTCATTCTCCCTTCCTTCTTCATGGATCAAGTGGACTCTGTTGTACCCAAACCAAATTTTTTGCTTCATTAAGGCATTTTGCTTAAAATGGTCTAAACCTTGCCAAAGTGGGGTCAAAACTCAGTTTTTGGGCAAATAAATGATGGGCTTTTAGTCAGTGTGATGCTAGTAAGATATTGGCAAAATTTGAAAATTTTGAAAATTAGGGTTTCTGAAATCTATTTTTAGCTCGAAACCCTAAAAAATAGGAACTTGTCAGAATTGGCTGAAATTTATTTTTGATAAGCTTATTTCACATTACGATCACAGTGGTGAAGTCAGTTTCAGTTAAAAGTCAGTTTAAGGCTACTGGGTAGTTATAACTTTTTCAGGAGAAAAGTTAGGACCTCTGAGGTCATTAATGGCAGTTGGCCAGTACCAGGTGTTAATATCTAAGCCTGAAACTCAAAGAAGAACGCTCTACGATGAAAGATGTTGAAAATTATGCTTTTTAACGGAGGAGATTTTCAACAAGGTAAATACTGGAAAATTAGCCAAGTCTGGATTGAAAAAGCGACACTCTCAGCTAGGGGCGCCTATCATTATGGAAGTTGTATTCAACCTTTTGTGAGATTTTCTACCAAGATGACTTCTCCAGTTTCCTGATAGCTTCGCAATGAGCTAGCCATCCAGCCCGACAGAGGAGTAAAACGCCTGAAAATGAAAATTCAATACAGAATGAGGGAAATGCAAAGTAGGTAAATTTGAAGAGAAAAACCACCCCTGGCCTCCAGGGGCGCCCATCTTTTTGAAGATTCAGATGAAGTCTTTTGATCAAGTGACACCCAGGAAGTTTGTATCTATTTTTGGTCCAGCTCCGCGACGCATCTGTCAGCAGGTGAATCTAAGTTGCTGTGTTGCCGCCATCAATGGTTGAATTTGAGGTTTCAGACTTGATCAGAGATTGTTCAGAAAGGACAAAAGCACCCCTGGAGGCCAGGGGCGCCCAAGGTTTTAAGACCTTTAATGAAATCTGTTTGATGATTTCAAATGTTCGTCTCGTTCGTGTCAGCTCCAGCTTTCCGTTCCCTGTCTCGACCGGGTCAGAAGATGTCTTGGCAATCCACAGCCGGAAGTTGAGTAATTTTTGCCAGTTGCAGTAGTGGATGACATTGGTTGGGAAAAGCGCCCCTGGAGGCTAGGGGCGCCCATGGTTTAGGAAGGTTAAAAGATGTTTTTATACGATGTGCTCTTCAAGAGCCTTTGCTCAGAACTCAGCCTGCTCCGCAGTCAGCCAGTCAGCATGTTCTGAAGTTTTGTCAAATACCGGGAAACGTCAAGTGAAATATAGTCAAGTTATCAGTGAAAATGATGAAAATGCCTGAAAAATATTCTAACACTGAGGTCAAAAGCGCTCCTGGAGGCCAGGGGCGCCCATCTTTTTGAAGCCTCAGATTTGTGAATTTTGAATTATCACCTCAAGGAATCTTCTTGTCAGATTTGGTCTTGCTCTTCGATGGAACTGTCAGCCAGTTGATCTGACGCGGCAGTCAATCAGAATCAGTGATCGAACATGAGCTTCATTTGAGGTTTTTGGATTCAAATTTTCAGAAAAATGTCTAAGTATGGAAGGACACCTAAAGTCAAAGGTTGACTTTTCAAAATTCAAAAATAGAACTGTGCATGGGAAGAGTTTTCAATTTACTAAATTTAGATCTTCAGTTAAACTCTTAATCAGGTCGACTTCTATTGAACCTATTTTTAGTCATAACTAGCTAAACTTAGTTTGCATGCACTAGTTAACTGAATCTTCAAGATGGCGCCCTAACTTGGGTTGGTTCTACATCCAGTTAACTGAGTTTGAAGCCAAATATAGGCCATGCGTGAGTTTTGAAGCACTAGTTGTACTTCAAGCGCCATTTCCAATGCTTGGCATGCATTTCACATGCCTTAGAAGATATTTTTCTATATATTTTGCTAATGGTGTCCATTATTCTTCATCAGAGTTGACAAGAAACATCTTTTCTTGAGCATAAAATTGATCTGCAAGTGCTACAGGTGTCAGATTTCAGTATTCTTCGTAGCTACAGATTCAGATTGTTCAAAGGAAGATTATTTCAGACTTCGTTTTCCATTTGCATGCAGGTTTTATCGGTTCTACTTCAAGCATAGGCGAATTTTTACAGAAGAAGAGAGAAAACAAACAAATAAATCTTCTATTCTTCTATCTTATTTTCTTCTATTCTCGTCTTAGATTTTCTTCGCATGTCAAAAAAAAAGGCAGATTTTTCAGAAAAGCATCATCTAGGTTCGAGTATTTCAGCATCAACAACAATACCCATGTCTTAGATTATTTACATGAAAATTGCCCCGCTGCCTCTTTTTTACAAGCACTATGCTTTTTTCCAAAATTCTCTTTGCATGCGGTCCTAAATCACGTTTTTTCGCAAATCTGTTGATCTAGGTTGTTTTAGGATTCATTTCTACACAAAACCCATGTTCCAGATTTTTGCGGGAAAAATTGCCCCTAGTGCCCCTAACTGCCAGTTCAAATCTCAACCGAAAACCTTTTGCATGCAAGCCTAAATCCCATTTTTTCGCAAATTTGACGTTCTAGGTTGCATTAGAATTTGATTATACACAAAACCCATATCTTAGAATTTGTCTAGAAAAATTCACTTCCCCTTGCTATTTTTAGCCTACCCTCGAGCTTTTCCAGTTTTTCCAAAGTTGTCCAAACATACCCGACTTTATAGTCAAAAGTCTAGTTTTTCATAAAGCCGTATAATCCCATAGACTATAAGGCCAAACAGGTCTTTCTTCATAACTTTCTGAAAACTATCGATACCGACTTAAGTCATGTTTTTCCCATCATCAATCTGAACTCATTGGAGGGTATCAGCAATAATACAATCAAGAATCTTGAACGTTCAGGGATACTTGCAGCAGCATCCATTCCTATCTCAGTCTTTGATCTTGAGTTTGTACTTGCTTGTGTTAAGCATTATGACTCATCTACCAGACAAATCAAGTCGACAGATGGAAGGATTATTTGTAGCCTTAAGCCGAGGGATGTAGAAAAATGTTTTTCTATTCCTCCACGTTCAGATCATTTTGCTGTATCCATTTCAGATTGTGATAGAATATGGGAGGAGGACAAGGATAGATCCCAAAAGAAAGTGGCTCAACCGTGGTTGAAAATTCAGAAAACCAACATGCCAAGGAAGATTGCACGTGGGGATTTCAAGGACGAGATTGCTATTTTGATAACTTTCCTTAACCGGTTAGCAGGTTCTGAAGACGCAGCCGTTTTCCGAACATGGATGTTCTACCTCATCTCACGAGTTATTGATAAAAAAGAAACATTTGACTAGGCCATGTTTATCAGCGAGTGTCTTCACCAGCAGATTACAGAGTTCCTAAAGATTCACGAATTCCATATGGTAACTTTTCTGGTTTACTTAGTTGCATTTCAAGGCAGCTTTAAATTATTAAAGACTGATGGAGTTCTGGGTGTTCAGCGAGTGCACGAATACTACCCCCAGTTGGAGTTTTCGAAAGCTGAACAGGACTTTACAGCAGTGAATGATCACTTTCTTATGAGGACAGTCAGAAATTTGGATAACGAGATACATGTGAGGATTTCTACAGAGGCACAATCAGCAATGGAGAGTTGGACAGATCGGTTCATCCAATTTCCTACTTTCACATATATTCGTGTATATGGATATACAGGAGAACCTCTGATGCTACCGAGGTACCCATCAGATAAGGTTCTTTTCATGGAGTTCATGAGACAGGCACATGAGGTTCACACTTTTCTTCGCAATCGACATAAGCCAGCTTTCACCTTTCCGTTTGAGTTGGGTATTTACAAATGCAAAACAGCTGCCGATTGCAAGTTAATGGCACACGAGTTAGATAAACTTCAGCTTCGGTGTTTTCCTCAAAAGCGTGCCTATGATCCGTTGGGTCATTATTCAGCAAGGTTGGAGCAAAATGTTTCACATTCAGCACTGCTTGAGGACTTTTGGGTCAATTGTGAGGATGAATTTGAGGTGCGTCGTCGTCATTATTGTAGGCTTACTATTCCACAGATTGCTGATTTCTTGTCAGAGGATGTGGAAGGTTTGTCTGATGATGATGGCGAGATACTTCTTCATTCATTCATTAGAGACCAAGTTGCTCACTAGCCACTTCACCAACCTGATTGGTATGTCCCAGTGCATACTTCAGTGAAAGACTTATCCAGGTCTGTTATCAAAACCACCATGTACTTCCTTGAGAGCAAGCGGAAGCAAAGGGTGATCCCAGTTACAGAGCCGCCAGCAGTGGTGGTTTCTTCTTTGCCTTCTACTTCTAAGGCTCGACCTCGAGTCAAGGTTTCCATGAGGCCGCCTGAAGGGGTTAAGATGGGAATTCATTCAAAAGGAAAAAGCATCACCAAAAGGAAACAGGTTGAGAAAGAGTCAGCACTTCCAGTTGAGAAGGAGCCAGCACTTCCAATTGTAGAGACAGTACTTCCAGAGCCAGTTATTTCATCGGAGCCAGTAATTCAGGCTGAGGTCGGTTTGTCATCTCCAGGTTCACCTTTTTCACCGCAGTCCTCTCCCATAGATATTGATTCGGAGCCTGAGACTCCGATACACGAGACCTTCATACCAGTGGATCCGCCAGCAGTTGATACTGTAGAGACGGCTCCACCTCGAGAGGATAGTATTCCTTATTCATCTTGGCTTGAGAAGTCATTGGAGAGGGACAGGCATATGCCTTCATATAATCTTGATTTATCTGAGTTTGGTGAGCCCTATCAGAACAGGTTGAATAAGAGGGCCAGAAAGCAGATAAATATTGAGAAGAATCTTGAGGCAGAGATCGTCATAGAGGTTGCTATTCCTCCAGAAGGCAAATACTTGGATAAAGTTGATGTTGGTGATTTTACCTTCGTCAAAACTAATCTGGGTAAGAATACTCGACACACCGACGTGAATCTATTCAGAGTCGTCGCGAGTAATCTAGAGGAACGTGTCATGAAGGATGGTGAGGATAAAGCAGCTCTCAAGGCTGAAATTAGGCAACTCCGCATGTATATTTCGAGTTTACTTCATGGCAGCGAAGGGCAAGCACCTTTACTTCCACAACTTCAAGAGACCGCCACAGAACAGTAGAGGATGCAACACTTGGTTAATCGAGGAAAGCTGTTGGATACCTGGATTGAAGACTTTATCATTGCTGGTCGACACCTCCTCATAGAGCTATATCAGTTGACGGTTGACGCACATAGTCTTCACCAAAGAATTTAGGAGCTCGAGATTTTCATAGCCGAGCGTAAGCCGAAGGACTTGATTTTGATATCACAACTTGCAAGAATCTATGACGCCATTGAAGCAGATGGAGATCAAAAGGTCTTCACTTGGAGAGAATTGTATCTTTGCAGGGTGGAGACATATGACAGGATTTCTACTACGATGAGCATGATTTAGGAAAAGGTTGTTGCAGCTCTTCGTTTCATCAACGAGTACATCACTCAAATCCCATGTCATTATCGGCATGAGGATGGTACATACGCCGAGTTAGAGGCAGTTCAGGCTGAGTTCGAAGAGTTAGTTCGTGATAACCTATGTGGAGAGCCAGAGGCGTCCAAGATGGAGGAGTTTACAATGCTGACTATCAGTTTCAAAAAGGTGACCACAGAGGTTAGAGATAGTCAAAGGGAGATCCGAGATGGAGACAAAGAGTTGGACAAGCAATTAATCATCGTGGACAACGTCAAAGTGCCAGATGATGATACTATTGATAAATTCCTGGAGGAGATGATAAACTTGGAGTAGACTTTTAGTTAGACCATGCAGTTGAGGACAACGATGAGTCATCAGAAGTAGTTAACTCAAGGCTTCTTTCCGAGTTAACTTGCTGTTATACATTGCATGCATGTCTTTCTTGGAAACATCTACATATACTTGGAGATCATATTAGATTTTTCAGTTGACTGATGATAGCATTCCAGTTGACTTGCTTTCAATAAGGACGTGCATGTTGCACCTTGTCCATTTAGATTAGATGTTACAGTTAACTGATGATAGTTTCCCTATTAACTGTATAGTTTCATTCAATTAGGGTTTAGGAATAAGATCTTGCATGCATTGCAAGACTGTAGTTGACTCAAGGTGATTTTAGGGTTGCCTACACCTTGAAGTCTATAAATAGGAGCATTCAGCTCATTTATAATTTAACCTTTGCTTGATAGCATACATGCTGCGCCTACCTTGCCTGTAGTATTGCTATTATTGTATCTGTTCAAAGAGCTTTTACAGGAGATTAATATATGTTGCGCCTACCTTGCCTATAATATTGTCTTTGTTGGATCTGTTCTAGAGTATTTGTTTAAATAATGAATTGTTATGCCACTCGGGTTCCATGCAATTATTATAATGAATGCTTGCCTTAGTTAGATATAGTGGCTAGTTCGATCGTAAATTGTACGGGTGTCTCGCCTATGCAATTTGCTGTCCTAGTTGGCTATCTTGTGTGTTTTGTTATCAATAGGCCTATTCGAATTAAGCAAATAGTTGTGCCCACCTTGCCCTCATGTTGAGAATTCGTACTTAAAGCCTATCGTATGATTTGTGTCATAATAAGCTTATTCAGCCGAGTAGATAATTGTGCCCAGCTTGCCTTCATGTTGCAAAACTGTACCCAGCTTATCGTATAAAAACCATTCCCGCTCCATTTCCTCATGCTCTGTTTTCGTGAGTAAACTGGATAGATTTTAAAGAAGTTAGCTTAGTTGTAGTTAGATGATCTGCTAAACCAGAAAATACTTAGCTGCAACGTTCTAGGTTTTCTTAACCTTGTGCCTCTACCAACTGAGAACAAAAAGATAGGACATTAGTTTAGTTTTCTATTTCATGCATTCCAACACAACGAGGGAGCTTCCCCTCCTAATTTGAAGAGCACTCATTACGCAGTGTGCATAGCTGTACGTACAAACTAACACTCCAGAGGTGTTAGTTCTTACGACAACAGACTCACAGCCACTCGGCAGAGTGGATTGGTATATGAAAGAAAGCACATCTATAGTCGAGAGAACGAATAGAGTGGTCAGAAACAGTCGACTCTACCTAGACAGCAAGAGGACAAGGAAGGTAGTACTTCCCCGAACAGAGCCGCCACCGGTTCAGTTTACACTACCTTCCACATCCAAGAAGAAACCTAGAAGAAAGCAGTGGAGCAACCCTCCCAAAGGGATAAAGATGTCAGGGCTTCCATGGGGAAGAACACATATGGCTAATGTAAATAAGCAAGAAGTACAGGTGAAGACAGCCACCAACTTACCTGAGGTAGTAGAGACTGCTGCAGCCGAACCAGAGCCAGTGATTGAGGCAATCACGGCCGAAACAGAGCCCATGCTAGAAGCAATTGCAGCAGATACAGTGCCAGTGATAGAGACAGAGATGCCTACTTCACTGAAATATTCTCTCTCAATTTTTTTGATTTTTAAACCAAACATTTACAATAGAATCAATCACTCATTAAGGTTAGTATAACCAAAACGTACATTAAAGAACTCTAGCCAAGAATGTGCCCTAAAACCACTTAAGGAGGAGAGGCGAGCATATGGTCAGAGGATCCCTAGGATTTACTGAATCAACAAGTACAAGATTCTACCGAAAGAGAAATATTAAACTCGACACCAAGGATGTGCACTCAAGATCCCTTCGCAGGCGAGGTGCTAACATATGGTGGAGTACTACTCCTGAATTGAAATAACAACAAGGCAGATAACCAGCCAATGAACTTTCCACTCTACCACCAAACAGTGGGAGGAAAAAATTACAACATTAAAACTTCTTATGTTGCGGCAGGCATCCACTGAAACGTGGGAATTCTCCACTTGAAGTGGGTATAAATGGGGTTACAAACAGATTGTCCTCACTGGCGGTAAACCATCCAGGGGTGCTTAGTGTGAAATTAATTAAATAGAGCAACAATAATAAAACTTAAAACAATACTACTGTTAGCAGCTTGTACAAAGAGAAGGCTGCAATTTTACGATGCCAATTTCACCAATATTCAAGCACCTTGTTATGCATTATCTCTCTTGTCAGAATATAATGAGAAAAGAAGAAGAAAGGTAGAAAACAGCAATTGTTTTAATTCTGATCAGCGAACTGTAATTCTGGAAATGTATATCAGCAACTACAGAAAATTCGTAAATTGCTCACAACACATTCAAAGTACCTCCGATGTGCGTGAAATCAAAGCATAGATCATTTGGGAGATAGGCGCCCCTGTTGAGACACGGAAAACAGCTCCAAACACCTTGAAACACAATCTGCTAGTGTGGATGAGAAGCAGCAATAATTCAACTAGGTGTTGTCTTGCAAACACGAAATTGAAGGAAGAACTAGGAGGTCAACATTCCTCGAAGTAGAAAATGATAAATCATTTTGACAGCATAACTTTAGCAAAAATAATGGATGTTTCAATGCTGGAGCCAAGCCTCACTTTTAAAGGAAGATAGGAAACTGTTCAAGTCCCCCAAGAAGGTACGCCAATAGCCAAGTCTTTTCAAATTTCCAAAAAGAATATAACTCTTCAAAAATAGGCCCCACTTTGAGATAATGAAGAATTAATATTAAAACCTTTTAACTCCTTCATGTGGTGCCACCCTTAAAGTCCCCTTTTTAAAATAACTTAAGTTCATACCTTAGACCAAGGGGTCAACTGCAAATTAGAACCAACTGCTCAATTAATGAGGAAAACCATTAAAATAAAATTTCAAAAAAGCCAAGGCTTAATACTGAAAACTACTTCCAATGATGTGATGAACTGAAGGCTGACAACTGCTAAATGCCAAGAAAAGTATTTACTATAAATAGTAAATAATGAGGAATGAACACAATTCTTCCAAAACTGGAACCCTTTGAAACACCTCAACGAGCCAATAGGTTTCCAAAATAGGCTGATGAGCCACTGATAGGACTACTGCCAAAAGGGGAACATTACATTCACCACCATCACAGCAGTCACAAGTCCCCAGCAAATTGGACTCTCCACCGCGAGACGTCAATACAGCACAGTCTCATTCATCCAGCATTCAGGGGGCCAACATTCCTCCTTCAAGCAAGGCTAGTCAAGATTCTATCTAGCTTGAGAGTTTCCTTGGAAGGAAGAGGGAAAAGCCATCCTACCAGCTCGACTTCACAGAGTTCGGTCATGTCCCTCAAGACATGTCAGCGAAGAAGTTGAAGAAGCAAGTACATGTAGAAAGGAATGCGGATAACGAGGTCATCATAGAGACTGCTGCCCCACCTAAGGACAGAAACATACATAATGTAAGGGTTGAAGACTTCACGCTATCAAAGGTAAACCTCGGAAAGACCACTCGTCAAGTGGAGGCAAACCTTCTCGGAATAGCCTCAACGAGCACCCAAGAGAGGATGGCTAAGGATGGCCAATACCAAGCTGCCTTAAAGGCTAAAAACCGGCAATTGAGAATGTACATTTCCAACTTGATGCACGGCACTCCCAACCTCTCTGCTTTGCCACGGGAATTGCTAGATCTCCCTACGGAGCAAAACCATCATCAATTGATCACATACGGCAAACATTTGAGAAATCGAGTGGATGATTTTGTTGTTAGAGGACGATGTATACTGGAGGAAACATACCAATTGAGAGACAAAGCACATGGACTCCGCTCAAAGATCCAGAAGTCAGAACTGAGGATACCAGAGAAGAGGTCAGGGGATGAAATGACAGTAGTTGATTTACAATTGGCATATCAATCAGTTACCACCACAGAGAACAAGCAACATCTTTTTGCTTGGAAGGAACAATTGGCATACAAGGTGAAAGCCTATGATGCCAATTTTGTGGAGTTGATTGACTACAAACATATTGTCGCCGAGATTATCAACTTCGCAAGAACGTTGGTAATATCCTTCCCTCACATAGAATATCAGCACGAGGGAGGAGAGTACGTTGAGCTGGGAACAATGCAAAGTCAATTCTGAGACATCATCCATAGCACATTCCTTGATGATCCCAAGGGTTGCAAATTGGCCAAGGTTGCAACCATGTCTACCAAGTTGGATGACGCAACTGCCAAATGCATAAACTATCAGCAGCAACTTGTGACAGGTGAAGAAATGCTAGGATGCCACGTCATCATCTTGCGAAGCATTGATTGCCCAGGGGTTGAAGAGGTCAATGACTGGATAGAGGCACTATTGACCAGTGGTGATGAGGTGTAAAGCACCCCAAGAAGGACGTCCTACCCTCCAGAAATACAATAACTATGACTGAAGTTAACTTGATGCCCCTTTCCAAGTTAACTCCAGATCCCACAGATCATGCATGTCAGATCCCACTAATCAAGGATGTCTAATTTGACTCCCACGATTTGTGGATCTCAGATCTCCATTAAAGTTGGATGTCTATTTTGGACGCACATTTGTAATTTAAGTTCACTTTTAGTTAGGTTTCAATCAACTGAGGTAGACTTCTAGTTTGACTTTAGTTTAGTTTCAGTTAACTGAAGTAGATTTCCAGTTAACTGCTTGCTCACCTACTTTTAGACTTAGGAATAAATCTTGCTGATTGGTAAGAACTGATTGTTAACTCAAAGAGATTTTAGGGTTGCCTACTCCTTTGAGTTTCGATAAATAAGAGCCTTGAGCTCATTATTTGTTAACCTTTATTTACTACGCAAAATTGCTACGCCATTGTTGCCAGAAAGGTTGCAAAGTTGTATTTGTTCACTCTTGAATGAGAGTTAATTGGTTGATCGCAATTGTGCATGATTTTGTGCCTTTGTTGTCCCAATCTTTGTAATTCATTGGAAAATCTTGAAAAAGAAAATCAGATGGCGCATGCATGTTTGATTGTTACACCCCGATTGTATAGCTACTATTGCATAGGGCAATTGATTGTAATGTTTGAATCTTTGTGATGAATAAAACATGTTTTTTGTTATCGAAATGAATGAGTTCTATTTAAATGATCGTTTCATCTGATTGATACTTCTATTGATGTTATGTTGCATGCAAAGTATTGAATTGAGAATATTCTAACTTAGACGTTTTGTATACTGTTGATGTTATGAACAAGTAACTGCCGAGATTGTATGTCTGTGGATACAGGAACAGGAACTATTCCTCCAGGCAGAGGGGAGACATCACTCGGGAGAGGGGCTTGGTCGAGTAACCGGTAAAGTTGATCGTATGAGCATACACACACTTCACTGAGAGTTTTGGGAACTGAGTCAGATTAAGTTGTCATGATAAGTCATCCTTAGGCTTAGGAGTTTCTGATTACTTCTTTATGCTTTATGAGTGGTGTTCCTTGATTGACTGACTTATTGTTCTGCGAACCTTGAATGTGAACTGATAAGTTACTGATGCCTGGAATTTACAGTTAAATGTATATATACGTGTTTGTGCAATTATGTCTATTAGAGGTGCTCTGACTGGCCTATAATAACGTAATTGGAGATTTGAAAATAAACATGTATAGATATATTTAAGTGTAAACTAAGTAAGTTATTAATATATTTAATATCAATATTATTATAGTTTTACCGATAATATATTAATATATCTAATGTAATATTCGAATATTATATAGATATATTTATATATTTAAATAAAGGTAAATTAAAAACTATAATAATATTATATTGAATATAATACAAAATATATTAATACATTTTAATGTGAATATTAAAATGACTAAACCTATGGAAAGATTTGATATAGACTTATAATCTTGGTGATTATTTTATAAAGGTATTTTGAAATTTATTTACCTTTGGAAATAAAGGCATTAAGACTTATATAGTCTTTGGTAATTACTTTGCATTACCATACAAAGGAAATTCGAAATATTCAGACTTTGGAAAATACGTTGAAAGTATTGAAAGGTAAGGAATTTCGAAACTTAAAAGACCATTGGAAATTTATAAAAATTAATGAAGGAAATATAAGTTCAAACTATAGACTTTTGGAAGACTTAAAAGAAATATTTGAAAATCGCGGATTTCTTCCCGTGAAGATATTGCACGACTATTTTGAGCTGTGAATAGGGGGAAATGGCAGCATTTGAAGCCCGCGCCCAGTTCGCACAATGTGGACTTGGTCGCAGCTGTATGAAACGCCACCATTGTGGACGCGTGGGTGAAAGGAAACTATAAGCGACTGTGGGAAACCCTTGACATTTTCAAACAGTAACTAAAAACGCCATTTGTGCTTCAGTCCGCCATTTTTGAGGGCATGATTAATGTTTAAACCTGTACGTGGTTGCTTCACGAAATTCACAAGTGATATGTTGAAACGTTCTTGGAAAATATGTTGAATCATCACTCATTTTTGCTGTGTGTCTGGTTATTCGGTTGCCACTGCACATTTTGACATCTTCAAAGGAAGAGGTGTCGAATTCTCATGCCTACAAAGTAGTAAACATGAGAATTCGAAACCTATAAATAGGTTCACTCTCATTGTTTGAAATCACTCATTCACTCATTCACTCACTCTCCTGTGCATTGGAATCACGAATTTCAGTGCTGTGGTATTTCTGTGTGTTAAAATTCCCTCTTGTTGAGAGCTTTATTCACCTACACTGCTGTTGCATTTACAGTAAGTTGCAAACCATCATTGCAATTAGATTGTGAGATAGATTGTGAAAGCCATTACCATTTTGTGAAAGCCATTTGCAATTTGAGACTGTATTGCTGAGAGCAACTTTTCCTCATACTAAATTGCATTTACCTGAAAGTAGTATTTGTTCAAGCTGAAAGAAGGCTGCGAAGGACGGTGGAGCAAGAACTGAAGCTACCGATCGAGCTCATACGCAAAAGGAAATCAGGCATGAGGAATATCTTTGTAGAAATTCTGTCATTGACTTTTAAACTGAGTTATTAGTTTGCTTGATTATGCGTTGCATTATGCTGTAGTATGAAAGGAATATCATTAGGAAGCCTCTATGTTTCTAAGAGCTTGTTGAATTGGGAATAGCTTAAATTTCATTAGAAAAGGCTTGTGGAATTGGAAATAGCTTAAGAGCTTGTTGAATTGGGAATAGCTTAAGTTTCATTAGAAAAGGCTTGTTGAATTAAGAAATAGCTTAAGAGCTTGTTGAATTGAAAATAGCTTAAAAGCTTGTTGAAATGAATTAGTTTGAATTCATAGGAGAATTTGAAAAGGAATAACATAAAAAGGGAAATGTTTGATTACTTCTTAGTAAAAGTACCTTATGTTTTGTATCGCTTGAATACTGCTTGAACTCCTTAAATAAAGGAAAGGGACTAGTTATTTAATACTAGGACGAGGGTGGATTCAGTACCAAGGTAGTCTAAAGCTTTAGAGTTAAATAGGTTAACCAGAGAAAGCTATGTACTCCATGGATAAAGATTTCCATGTTAGGAAGTACCAGAGGGACCCCTTGTTGACTGTACTCCATTCCCTGTTTAAGTAATTGAGGTAGGATAGTCTGGGATGATTGACTATCCAGTGAAGGACTAAAACCTACGCGTAGTGTAAGATAGCCTTAAGTCAAATCGGCCCTGAGTAGTGTATATGATAGATGACCTTCATTCGAAGTACTGAATGAGAATACTTTGGCCAAAGTAGTGGAAGGTACGACATCCACTTAGATGTGAGATAGTCAAGACTACACTGTCAGTTCATTGTGATCCATCATGCTAGTTCGGGATTGTGAAATAGCAAGTTCTAGATGTATAGGACACAACACTATGCTCAGTTGGGTTGTCGCAGCCGATTACTTTACCAATCTCTTCGTTTGAAGGGAGGGCCATCTATTGAATGATAGATGTGCGGGGGACCGCATTAACAGTCTGTGGTTGGCGGAAAAGCGCCTGAGTGATGTTTCTCCTCCACCGCAGGCGACGGATACACCAAGATTTGAAAGGAAGGGAACCTGGACCGTCTTACTACTATTTGTGCAAAAGCTTACGAGCTATGTATGTAATATGTTTTACTTTTGTACTCTGATTTATATTTACAATGAAAATGGAATTCATGAGGAAATATATATTGTAACTTGCATGTATTTATCAATAAAGAAAGGAAGAATTTTATTGCAATGTCTTTGTTACTGGTTACTTTTATATGTTTGGAATGAAATGTTAGAAAAATTTTAATTACCCAGTTCGGGGGTCGTTACATTGATCTAAGATTTGAGTTGATCGAACGTCTTGTTCTTAATAGTTTATTGTTTCAATCTCCTCCTCGGACAGGGGTTCCTCCTCCTTGGATATTTTGTCATCGATTGCTATCGTTTGATGTTGTTTAAAGATCCAGATTTCAGCCTACAGTTCGGACAGGGATTCCTCCTCCTTGGAAATCCTGATATCCATATCTTCGTACCTTGTTGTTTCTAGTACGTTGTTTCCCAACCTATACCTCGGACAGGGGTTCCTCCTCCTTGGCAAGTCTCAGATCGAACCTACCGTAAAGAGTGTTTGCTTGTATAAAACCTTATCCCTGAGTATATCTGAGAGTTCAGAGCCTTGGCTATATTCTACGGAGACGGCAGATTCAAGTGATCCAACCCATCCATTTCGCTCCTATGCCCTCATGCTCTATTAATCTTGAGGAGATAGGATAGTTTAGAAGCTAGATTAGTCGTAGTTAAGATCTACAGAAACCAGAGAAAAGCTTAGCTACGGCGCATTGTGTTTATGCACCCTTGTGTCCTGTCGCTGAGTAAAAAAGATAGGAACCTTAGTACCCTTTTTTACGTAGAACGTCAACAAAGAGAGATCTTCCTCTCTATAATTTGAAGAGCAGTACTATAACACTTGCAATAGCTGTTAGTTTCCAATAAGCACTCCAGAGGTGCTAATTGAAACGCCAACACACCTCTCGGAAAATAAGTTAGATATTGATGTTATTGAATGATGTTATTTGAAATTAACATAAGCATAACTGCCTAGTCACATGTAAAACCTCGTAGACATTGAACCTTGCAATCAAGTAAGTAAGCACGCCTTTCCATCAACCATGCGTGCAAGCAAGCTAGAGATTATTTGTAAATGTGACATCACTTTCTTTTAGCATATAGTAATTTGTGCCTCTCTCTGTGTCGTCCTATTTTTAAAATATCTGAAACTTGTAACTATGATGATTTGGACATTCAACAGTATTTCTAGTTTCAGATAACATAGTTCTTCCCTTCTAAAGGGGCAGAACAGTATCTGAAACACATAAGTCATCTTAAAGTATAATAGCCTCTAGAACAACTCTTGCCCATGTGATATGCATAAAAAACAAGAGGTATAACAAATTTTAGAGAAAGGAAAAAAGTTTCAACCTGAAACATTTTCTTCTTAAAAAAGAACTTGTAATCCCAAAATCCATTTCACAAATGTTAGCTTGTGGAAGCATAAAAATTTTAAGAAAGAAAGTAATTATAGTTAATGTCCATAATTATAAATGATCAAAGTAGGTCAAAAGTGCATATAGCTTAAAATGGCTTTACTAATATATAGTTTCGATAATACTTGTTAGTGCATTAGCCTCCCATATTCATAATTAGGGTGGACCAGCTTGAGATGTGTTGTAGGTCATTGCCCTCCACAATTGCCTTCCTCATAATGTCCACATTCTAATTCCATCCGCAATCATCCTGTTTCTTGCCCTCTTATTGACCCCTTAATGTCCTCATGTTGTCCACAAATTATAAAATTACTCTCACTAGATCCTTAGAAACTTCATTTGCTAATAAAACTCACCTAGCCGACATCATTGTTTATGGTGAGTGATGCTCATTTTAATCTGCCTTAGCATTCTCTCCAGCCAACTATGTCAACCTTAGCCAGTTATATCACCTAAATGGAAATTATAGTTTTAATCTAGGTTGCTGAATCAGAATCAAGGACAGGTAAGTGGGTACGATACTGCAGTACAGAAGAAAAAAATGGGCTGGATACATTCTGGGTACATCCATACAAAAAACATATAAAAATCATATTTTTTTAAATATTTGCAGCCTAATAACAGGAATTCAGTTCAGAATACCGCATTCATGCATATGCTAAATAAAACTACTATAAATAATACAAATACAATCTACTTATTCAATATCAATTTGTCAAACTCATTTTCTTTTGCATAAGTACATTTATCCTTGTCTTCATCTCTAAATTAAAAACAAAACCATTTTTTTACATTGCTTACAGCCTTGAATTTGCTAACTGCCAAGCTGTACATAAATAGGCTTTGACATTGTAGTGCATTATGCAATGGCAGCCCCAAAGTGACTCGAATCCGTGCCCTCCTCCCACCTGAAAATTATCACTGTTCAATCTCTCATCGCCAGTTGGAATCCCAGCAGATATTCTACCAAACTTGGAAACTCTTCTTTTCATATAATATAACACTCATTTTAGTGGTGTGAATGCAGACAAACGGCATGCTTATTCCATTCCCTTATAGCCTTAAAGCTCAAGCAAGAAAAGGAGCTTACAGAATTTGTGTGTGTGTATACATACATACATCTATACGTATGTATATATACATACATACATATGTATGTATGTATATATACATTACATACATCATATATCAAGTGGCGTGTATCAAATAAGCAGTAGAAGTGGAAGGAGTTTGCAGAATGGAGAAGTTGAATGGGTGCAGGCTATGGTCTGCTGCTTTCTCTTCATTTTGATTTTCTTCCTCAATGTGTTTGTCAGCAGAGGCAGATTGGTTTTTTGTTGAAGTTCGTGGCATTATTTCTGGAAGCATCACTAAATTTAACCCTGTGAGTTAATAGGAGGATCAAGATGGACAGTAGCTTCGTGATTTGCAGCAGAGGCAAATGGGGCTGACAGGAACCCACTCTCGACTCCTAATTTCACATGAAGCTCCACTAGACCTGGAGTAATTTAAGCACAAAATCAGTCCAAATGCATTAAAAATGGCATCCACTGCCTGGAAACACCCCAGAATCATTTTGGAATTGCCTCGACACTCCTGGAATTGCCCACAGGTATGCCCAGAAACGATTCCTAACAATTCTGATTAAACATATCATGCCCTGCTCAAATCCACAAACGAATCAATTCCAATTCCAATTCGGAAACATTTAATACCCAAAGTCATCAGGGTTTCAGATTGATTCAGTAATTTTAGTTTTACTGATCACACTGCTCTAAATAGACTTCCCCATTGTCATTTCCAAAATAACAAGAGATGATCTACTCTGCTCTACTTTTGCAATAGGCAAACTTCCATTAGGGTATTCTAAAGGTTCTAGGGTAAGGATCCTTCACCAAAGAAAGACAAGTTGCAAGTAAAGGCCTTGAAGATTCAAGAAAATTTGATCTTAGAGCAATGTATACAAAGTCTATGGTCTCCTAGGGATTCTTCCGTCCATCTTGATGTCACTATAACCACCTCTTCACAAATGCTCAAGCCAAGGGGAAGGTTGATGTGCAAACAAGTCAACCTAAAGTAGTAATCTCTTTGCCCTACCTCCTTTATTCATGCAGGTCTGATTTATATTCTATGCTTATTAAATTATATTTCCGTCTTGCATATTGTCCTTACTCTATTGCAATCCTTATTGTCCTTACTTTATTGTGATCCTTATTGTCATACTTATATTTGTTGGCTTAACCATATTTTTTATTCTCCTCTTTATTGTCCTTTAAGTCTGTCCACTAAGCGAGGCCTCTAAACTTTTCTCTATTTGGAGGTTGATATAATAGAGACCACATGTTTGCTTATACAAACAGGATTCAAAATGACAACCAATTACAATAAAGAAGAACAAAGGTAAAAGTACCCTGAGTTATTTAAGTTCCCAAACACAAAAAATGAAAGCAAAGAAACAAAGCGAGAGAGGGAAAACCATTAGTGGTTAAAATTTAGTACCCCTAAACCATGGCATGTAAGGTTCAGGTATCCAAGTGAGGGAAACACCCTGCAAAGAAACAATGAGACATGGAGCTTAGGAAGACTAAAATGTCTGATAATGAATGAAAAACAAAATTGTCACGTGTCTGCAGCAAGGTTTACACTAGAAGAACCAACAGCATTATCTGACATCAACCAATGGCAAATTGCCGCTGAGAAATCATAAGAGAATGTTAAGGGAAAAAAGAGGATAGCTGAACAATTTTCATAATGATCCTCTATTGTGATTTTACAAAGAGATCATATAAATTTATTCTCCACTGTGGCTAGCTCCCTTCTATTGATATCAATGTTGCATGAAAAGGGTTCAACACTGCAGCGATTAATAGCACAGCCTGATAAGAGGGTAATTAAAGAGGTTCTCACTTCACCTTAAGGCGTGTATATTGGCCCACAAGTACTTGCTTAAATGAGAAAAATAAACAGTAGGAAATGGATTGTAATCAAGACCGGAAGATAATATTTACAGTTCTGTATAACTCAATCAGTCCATATCAAAAATGCCAAACTCATATACTGATCCTTATTCCATCTTTAGCTACTTGTCTGCTTAAGATCCTTGATTCAACCCAGGATAGAATAACAGCTGAAAGTTCTACCATCAAAAGATAAAGTAGAAAGTCAAGATGGGGGCCTCCTCATTCTTTCAACTAACAAAACTTGCTTTGCAGAGCAATTGCAAATAAAAAATAGAAATGCCTATGTTAACTCAAAAATCACTACATGAATTTGTGGTCATATAAAAACTAATCTGCATCCCTCTGCCAATGGAGATCTTTCGATTTATCTGGAGGAGGAAAATTACTTGGATCAATGAGGGTATCTCCATACACACTGTCTTGAAATGACCTCTGCAGTCAACTCATCATCTGTTATTGGTGATTCCTCTGCTCTCAGACACAAACAGCTGTATCCAAAGGAAAGAAAGGAGGTGTTGCTTTTGCACATACTAGACCATATGGCTCCAATTCTAAAGAAAATTTGGACTCTCACTCAGTAGTTTGGAAGCAGTTTTAATCGAATGGGTAATCCTTGGCACAGAAATGCCTGAGCATGGAAGACAAGCATGCAGATATTAAAATTGTGCTCACTCAGAGACAATCCTTGGCTTCCTATTTTAAGGAAAACCAAAAAGACACTCTGAAACACATAGGAATTTTAGGAAAACCAAAAAGAAGGTATTGAAATTCCATGTTTTCTCTGTTATAGGGTCAGATTTCAATTTCAAATGACCTTCATCTATGAAGCTATCATAATGGTTGAAAGAGATTTTATACTCTTTAGATCTTGAGACAAACTCTATCACACCACTCAGTCCTGGAGCTTGTGGGCATTATTATATTAACAACTAAAATACAAAATAAACGATGGTAGGATTAAAATAATCTCTTACCTGATGAAAAGGGACAAATAACTGTAAGGTAAATTCACTGCTCCAAAACCAGAGAGGACAGCCATGACTGTGACACCTACAACTCCAACTCTACTGACTAGTTGAGCCATTGTGAAAAAACCTGCATAAGAGATGAAACAGCACATTATTTAGATCATCATCATTTAAACTGCACTGACTCCCAGTGAATGATCTTAGATAATTGAAGTCGTAGAAGGAAATAGGGGTCCTTAAACAACAGCATTGACATGCACTTTCATGTTAATGATGAATTAATAGATCCAGAAGTAAATTGAGATTTAGGGCCCTGCTCAAATCAATTACTACATTTCAAGATCTCGTGGACATGTGCTTTCTTTTTACAAAGAGATAAGTGAGAGAAAGAATGAATATGCCATATTGAAGTAAAAAATTCACAGAAGGATTATAATTTACAAATTTTAACAGCTGAATAATTCAGTAATATACTGTATAATACATTGGATGCTAGTCCCAGCACTGCAACCCTTGTCAACTTTCTACTCCACTTATTCTGCTTACAACCCTTGATTCAGCCTGGGATTAAATAAAAGGCCAAACAGTTTACCATCAATATGATCAAACAGGAAGTCAAGTTTGTGTTCATGTTCGGCAAAAACAAAATCCAAATAAAATTCAACTGTATTCATAAAAACTTGCTAATTATATTTGAACACTAAAAAAATATACTTTTTTCTTATAATTTCACATTTTTTAATAAAATTTATTAAAAATATATGATTTGAAAATATTTGTTTTGAGATTTTGAACATAGATATTTATACATTAGAAACATGTATCATATAAATTTAGACGACAATCTTATATGTAAGTTATATAACATTTTAAATTTTAGTCATTCAAAATTTTATCATTTAACATTATATACTTATACTAGACATATCATATAAATATAACTGATATAAACTTAAGCATAGATTTATACTATATAGACTTATATAAGTTTATTTCCACAGGGAGCTTATATCATATGTGAAACTTATATCACATTTTGATGAGGCTGAATGGCAATTCCACAATTACTCATTCTCAAAGATGAATGCGTGCTGTCTGCTTGAGTGCCCTGCAAGATTTCTGTCAAAGAACAATCCATATGAATTTGGAATGCCCTCAAGTGACCTTGCAAGAGTTCAATAATAGGACATCAGTAAATCCAAGCACCAAATCTGTTGAAATACTTTTAAGGTTAAAATTGACACCAATAGACGAGGGTAATAGGAAAAGCAACAGATGCAGCTGACAAGGGAGAAAAAATGAAGTGAATAGGTAAATAGTGAATTATCAATTAACTAAAGTCTTAAATCTTAACCAATATAATCTATATTTTGTAATACTCTTAATTTTTAAATTGGTGGGGGAATTAAATGTCGAATAGAGCGACTTCATGGGCTCTATAGAATATTTGTGGATTTACAAACTTGAACCTTAACATTTGCCAACCCTATGACATAGCTTTCAACTCCAAACTTTGCTTTGCAGAACAAAAGCATGTCAAAAATTAGAAATGCCTCTGTTTGAAACCATGTTTCAGATTAATGAACATATCTATGGGCTAAATTATGTGTAAAAGTCAGTACACTTATAATTTATAAACATAAAGATCCATATGTTTCAAACAGATCCTACACATAGTAAGGTGAGTCACCAAAGAGAATAAGAAGAAACGAACAGGAGCATGAATGACAGATCCGGGTGATGCACAGCGCTTGAGTGTTTAAACTAGGTAATATATCAAGAAATGCAGTGTCAAAATCTAAAACTTTAATAACTAGGCCAGTCAGCACATCCATGGAAAACCAATTACTTCAATTCATAAATCACCAGGGAAACCTGGGGATGCGCCCCCCCCCCCTCCCTAAAATGCCCCGTCCCTGTCCCAAGGACGTAGGGACGTCTCGGGTACAGGGGGACGGCTAGTGGACGGCAGGGGACCGTCCCCTTTTTTGCAAAAAATTAGGGAACCATCCCCGAAACGGGGGCGACGCCGTTGACTGGATGAGGGACGGCTGACCAATCCCGGGGACGGCCAGGGGACGGCTAAGCCGTCCCTCGACCATCTCGAGGACAGCCGGCTGTCCCCCACAGCTAAAGTGCTTTTAAAATCAAAATAAAAAAGAAACACCCCTACCTACGTGGCATCTGTGGGCCCCATTGCTTTTGACTCTTTCATGAGGAAAAAAAGGCCTCTCTAACCTTCATTTTATGCATTTGTTTGTTTGAGCAGCCGAGGGTTTGAGAGCAAAAGAAGTTGCATCCATTGATGGAGAAGGAGCAGCAGCTTGAAGGAGGAGAGGAGGTTGAAATTAGTGTTGTTGGGAGTGCAAATCCACCAAAGAGGTATGCATTTCCTGTAATATCCCTTGCTCAAACTGACCCTAACTTGCTGATTTAAGTTTCAAGGAATATTGTCAAACACTTTGTATGCGAAGTTGTGGCTTGCTGTTATGAATTTCAGTTTGCTGTGTATGCTCTTAAAATCAAGTAGAAATGATGCCAATGCTTTGAAATGAATGTCAAAAGATCTAACAATAAGCTGAGAATGAAATGCACTTGTTTTTACTCTCTTCAAATGCAAATACATGAATTTCTAATGACAAACGTACACCTACAGCCAAGAAGCATTTTCACAAACACTTGGCATGCAATCTATTATGCAAATCATAGACATGAATACTACATCAGATTTCGATATGCAGCTTATGACTCCTTTATGCAACTCAATTACAATGTTGATATTGATATGAGCAGCCAAGACTCTTGGCTTTACAATAATTTTCCAATGTAATGCAAGTCTGATATAAAAAGATCATCAACAGTAGCAACTTATGCAAACTAATTTAACAATGCAAATACTTCAAAAACATGAAGGAACCTGATTTTGAAGCAAGGAATGAATAGCAAATGGCATGACAATGCCTCCAAAATTTTATTAGCATTTTTGAGGACCTCCATGCATTAAATCGCCCCTCCTTGGTGAAGCCGCCCCTACCCTTGCTTGGCAATATTCTAGATAAATAAATACAACAAGAAAATTCAACTTCTTGGCACTTGAAATGAACGATAGGGCCAAGGATCAAAATGCAACAATGCCCAGAACCATAGGATGCTTCAATTATGAAATATGAACAAAAATGTCTTGCCAATGGTGCCCTTGCTGTAGCATATCAGTCCTCAGTAATAAATAATTGCAGCCTTGAAACACCTCCAATTTGTTCATAAAATGATCTCCAAGCAGCCATGAAGAGATTGAGCCAATGCCCACAAAATTTGGATGCAAGGATATGCCAATATGAACCAAAATCTGAGTATGAGTATGCAGATTGAAACCCTCCAATGACTGAAAATAAGCTCTAATGAAAAATCTGTAAATCCTCCAATGTAGCACAAATTAAACTTCTGAAGTGAAGCCCACAATGAAGCAATAATTCAGCTGATATTTCACAACCTCAAAATTGCATAACCAAAAAAGGAAATTATATTAATGTCCATGGATGACCATAAAAGGTCAAAGGAGCTGGAATGAACATATGTTACAATAGCAAAGTACTAGAGCAAAAATGGGCCCTACAGAAAAATAAGAAAAACAAAGAAATAGACAAGTGGGCTTAAAGCTAAAATGGTAATCCCAAAACAAGTACAATTATTAACAGGTGTGTGGAGGATAGCCTCCAACTCTCCACAAAGATATGAGAGTTGATGAAGACCAAAACTACAACCCTGGTAAGAAGCAAGAAGCATCAGGTGTCTTTACTTTGGAATGCATTAGAGGAGCCAACAATATTAGCATCACTCCATGTGGTACTAATACAAAATCTAGAATGCTTATTGAGGAAGTCCATAGCTAAGAGGGCTAGGCTAGACAATCCTAGGAGGCAATTGATTTCACAAAGACCCTCTCCTAACACTCAAGGTTGAATGACTGTTGGTGGTAAAAAAGGAAACCGGTAATGGGAGGTTGTCCCCAAGAACACACTAAATGGCATTTGACAGTAATAAATGATATTACATATTTGTAAGAAAGATTATAAAATAGAAAGTGAGTGCACATATACATATATATATACATACACACACACACACACACACACACACACACATATATATATGTTATGTACCCAAACCAAATTTTTTGCTTCATTAAGGCATTTTTCTTAAAATGGTCTAAACCTTGTAAAAATGATGTCAAAACATAGTTTTTGGGAAAATCAAGTATGGACATAGAGTGAGTGTGATGTTAGGAAGATACTGGCAAAATTTGAAAAAATGGAAAATTAGGGTTTTTGGACCCCTATTTTTAGGTCAAAAACCCTAAAAATTGAAACTTGTCAGAATTGACTAAAAATGGTTTTGATTGGCTTATTTTGTTTCACGATCACAATGGTGAAGTCAGATTCAATTAAAACTCAGTTTAAGCCTAGTGAGTAGTTTTCTCTTTTTCAGGTGAAAAG
Organism: Sequoiadendron giganteum; assembly: GCA_007115665.2. Taxonomy (NCBI): domain Eukaryota; kingdom Viridiplantae; phylum Streptophyta; class Pinopsida; order Cupressales; family Cupressaceae; genus Sequoiadendron; species Sequoiadendron giganteum. The sequence continues at coordinate 168,973,262 of CM021110.1, forward strand.
TTAGCATCTTTGAGGTCAACAATGGCAAATGGCCAGGTGCCAAGTGTCGAAATCTAAGCTTAAAACGCTTCGGTGAAGTTTCTATGGCAAGATATGTCCGAAATGATGCTTCGTCTCAGAGGGGATTTTTGTCGAGGTGAAAATGCTGAAAAAAAAAATTTAACTCGAGCAAAAGCACACCTATGAGCCAGGGGCGCCCTTGATTTTGGAGGTCCAGATCAACTTTCTGAAACTTGTCACTTCCAAGAGAACTACCCCGGAATCCTATTAGCTTCACGATGAGCCAGCCAATCAATCCGACAGATTTGTCTAGCACCTGAAAATGGAGATTGAATGCAAAACAAGGGAGATGAAAAAATGACTTAACACTAGAGTGAAAAGCGCACCTCTTAGCTAGGGGTGCCCATCTTTTTGAAGCACCAGATAAAGTTTTCTGATCAAATGACACCCACGATGTTTTTCTCAGACTTGATCTGGCTTCACAACACATCCATCAGTGAGTGAATCTGAGTTGCTAAGCTACCGGTATCAGGAGTCAAACATAGGATTTTAGTCATGGTCAGAAATGTCCAGAAACAGCAAAAGCGCTCCTGGACACCAGGGGCGCCCAAGGTTTTGGAGCTTCAAACTCAGTCTTTTTGGTCATCTCAGATACTCATCCTATTTGTGTTGGTTCCAACTTTCCGTTGCATACCTCAGCCAGGTCAGAAGACTTGTCAACAGCCTGCAGCGGGAGTTTAAGTGGTTTTTAGCCAGTTTGAAAAATGGTTGTCTGGGAAGAAAAGCGCCCCTAGAGGCCAGGGGCGCCCATGTTTTTCAGCTGTCAGATGATGTTTTTATGGTAAGTGCTCTATTGGAGCTCTTGTTTAGAATCCAGCCAGCTCCGCAACGAGCCTGTCAGATAGTTCTGAAGTTTTCCCAAACATCGGGGAACGTGAAGTGAAGTTAGGTCAGAATCATCTTGAAAATGATGAAAATGCATTGAAAAATTTTCCTAGTTTGAGGTCAAAAGCGCCCATGTAGGCCAGGCACGCCCTAATTTTTGAGGCCTTAGATGGTTGAATTAGGGTTTGCAACCTCCAGGAGACTCTTGTCAGATTTGATCCTGCTCTTCAATGAAACTGTCAGCCAATCAATCTGACATGTCAGTCAATCAGAATCAGTGATCGAACGTGAGCTCCGGTGATGTTTTCAAATCCAAATTTTCAAGAAAATGGCTAAGTCTGGAAAGAGATGCCTAAAGTCAAAGTTTGTGTTACACCCCGGTTGTATAGCTACTATTGCATAGGGCAATTGATTGTAATGTTCCAATCATTGAGATGAATAAAACATGTTTTTGTTATCAAAATGAATGTGTTCTATTTAAATGATTGTCTCCTTTGATTGATACTTCTATCGATGTTATCCTTGATGAATGTTGCATGCATAGTATTGAATTATGAATATTCTAACTTAAGATGTTTTGTATACTGTTAATGTTGTGAACAAGTAACTGCCGAGATTGTATGTCTATGGGTGCAGGTACATGAACCATTCCTCTAGGCGGAGGGAAAATATCACTCGGGAGAGGAGCTTGGTCGGGTAACCGGTAAAGTAAATCAATTGAGCATACACACACTCACCTTAGACTGAGTAAACCAAGTCAATTTTGTATGAGTATAAGGTAAGTCATCCATAGCTTGTATATCTTGCAAGTAGAGGTCTTGACTGCTTCTGTGTGTGAAGTTTATCCTTGTGCTTGATTGTGAGATTATGATCATCATGGTGGTATCATGTTTGGATGTGAAACGTGAATTGATAAGTATGGCATAAGCAAGATGTATATGCGTATACGTGTACCACTCATATGTACGTATCAACATGTATGACATGTCGATACAGATGTATGATGGGCAATTATTATGCCATACACAAGTGTCAACATGGCATACATACAGATACATACACATGACTAACACACCTATAAACATATACACACTATCTATGATGTTTGTTATAACATTATTTTGATGCCTTAAATTTATAGTTAAAAGTATATATACATGTTTGCACAAACAGGTGTATTGGAAGTATGTTGATTGGCTTGCAATACACGTATTTGAATGATTTATTGCAAATATGTATATGTATATTTAAGTGTAAATATATAAATAAAAATATGTGTATATTTAATACTATATATATATATATATGTTATTATAGTCTTACCAGAATAAATATATAGATATATATATATAGTTATATTTAAATATTAAAACATTTAAATATATATATATTTATTTATTATGGTAAATAAAACTATAATAAATTATATATAATATAATACATGATATAAATATAATAATTTATTTATATTCTAAATAAATAAAGGTCTTGGAAAAAATATGACTTCTATAGTCACTTGGTAAATAATATATAAATTTACCATGAGTAAATAAATGAATTAGACTTCTATAGTCTCTTGGTAAAAATCGTATGAAATATATCATGGGAAAATACATGGCTAAAGATATCAAATAAAGTTACCATGGGAAAATAAATCATGTGAGCTTTATCGAATACTTTTTTAAAAGCTAATGTTACGAATTTCTTTCACCATGACAAAACAAGGAAATATGCCAAAAGTGTTATACGTTTTATTGACAAAAGGCGAACTTTGAAAAAATAGAAAATGAAGGAAATGCACGACTGCAAAACTCACGCCCAGGAGACCAGGTTGCAGTTGTAAATCTGCCATTTGTGAATGCGTGAGGAGGCTTGAAGATAGGCCAGGTGGGGCACTTACTGCCATGGACGTTTTTTTGCAAGGAATGTAATCCGCCATTTTTGGGCGCCTCTGCTGAGTACGCCTGTAGGTGTCTTTCATCTACTTTTTACCATGTGTAAGTTGAAAAATTCTCCCTGGATAAAGGTCGAATCATCTTTAAAACTGCTGAGCAACTTGCTAAATAGCTACCACTTCATGAATTGACATTTTCAAATATATAAGGTGTCAATTCTCATGCCAAAATGGTAGCAGGCATGAGAATTTGAAACCTATATATAGAGCTCTTCACTTTGTTATTTTTACCAATTCACTTTTGCCCTTGCTATATCCAAAATTGCTTTTTGAGAGCCACAATTTGTCATTTGTTGTATTCAAACTTGCTTAGAGAGCCAATTCACAAATACCATTGCCATTTTTGAGAGGACTGTGGATTTTATATGCTGCAAACATATACATACCTCTTGAAGAATCCAGAATTGTGAGAAGTGTAATCAGCAATATCTGGAAAATACTACACCCAATCTGTGATTAGAATCTGAAAGAGACAGAAAGAGAGTGAGATTAAAAGAAAAAGTTGCCAGACAACTAATACAAAATCAGAGGCATTTACTAGCAGCAAGGAAACAGGCATGAGAGTTATCTCTTAATATCTCTGTTATTTGAAGCTAGATAAATCTACTTGTTTATTTGTGCATTACTTTGTATTATAGTATAAGTAGAGTAGACAAGTAAAGGAGAAATTCAGTTTCCTATTTATGCTTGTTTATAAAGGAATAGCTTGATTCCATAGGAATAGCTTGTTTATGAAGGAATAGCTTGATTTCATAAGAATAGCTTGTTTATGAAGGAATAGCTTGATTTTATAAGGAAAAGCTTGTTCATGAAGGAATAGCTTGTTTATGAAGGAATAGCTTGTCCAAATTAGAAAGGAAATATTTGAATACTTTTTATAGAATTTACTTGATGAATTGTAGTTACGTGAATACTGCTTGATCTCCTTATATAAAAGAAGTGAGGAAACTAGTTATTAAATACTAGGACGAGGATGGAACTAGTACCAAGGTAGTCTAAAGCTTTAAAGTTAGTAGATTAACTAGGAAAAGCTATGTACTCCATGGATAAAGATTTCCAGGATAGGAGTTACCCGAGGGACCCTTGTTGACTGCATTTCATTTCCTAATTAAGTAGTTTGATGTAGGAAGTTTGGGGTGATTGACTACCCATGGTAAAGGACTTAGCCTACGCGTAGTGTAAGATAGCCTTAAGTCAAATCGGCCCTGAGTAGTGTATATAGTAGATGACCTTCATTCGAAGTACTGAATGAGAATACTTTGGCCAAAGTAGTGAAATGTACGACTTCCACTTAGATGTGAGATAGTTGAGACTTCACTGTCAGTTCATCATGATCCTTGTACTAGTATGAGATTGTGAAATAGCAAGGTTCTAGTTATGAATAGGACACAACACTATGCTCAGTTGGGTTGTCGCAGCCGGATATTCTACCAATCTCTTCATTTGAAGGGAAGGCCATCTATCGAAAGATAGATGTGCGGGGGATTGCATTAACAGTCCGTGGTTGGTGGAAAAGTGCCCAAATGATGTTTCTCCTCCACAGCAGGCGACAGATACACCAAGATTTGAAAGGAAGGGAACCTAGACCATCTTACTACTATTTGTGCAAAAGCTTACAAGCTATGTATGTAATTGTTTTACTTTTGTACTCTAATTTATATTTGCAATGAAAATGGAATTCATGTGGAAATATATATTGTAACTTGCAAGTATTTATCAATAAAGAAAAGAAGAATTTTATTGTAATGTCTTTGTTACTTGTTACTTTTATATGTTTGAAATGAAATGATGGAAAAAATTTAATTACCCAAGGATGGGGTTGTTACTGTTTGACTTTTTAAACTCAAGAGAAGTGGCGCCCTTTAAAGGTGGAGACAGTTAACTGAGATTGCATCTTCAACTCAACTCTTTTCAAGTCGACTTCTTCTTGGCTTATTTTAGCTTGTAACTAAGCGACCTATTTTTGCATGCACATGTTAACTAAAGTGTTAGAGGTGGCGCCCTAATTAGGGCATATTTTTCATTCAGTTAACTGTTTCAAAAACCAGTTGCAAGCTAAGTGTTACTATTGGAGGTCCAATCAAAAGGCTAGCGCTATTTCCAAGATTTTGCATGCATTTATGGTGCAACGCACCCCTGTCATTTTAAGGTTTAGGAATGCATTTTACTCCTGTCATTGTTAGGCCTAAGAATGCATAGTAGGTGTTAGAGTTAGATTCTTGGATCATGATGTTGCAATCATTGGAATAAGGTCGAATAAGACCCATGTGGCATGTTAGATTCATCTTGGAGTCAGGTTAGGCGTTTAGGCAAGAATTGGGTGAGAGTTGCAAAAAGTTGCTTTATGCAACTTTTCATTTTTGCATGTTTGGTTGGTGACTGGTCCTTTCTTGGATCTAGTGTTTATAACTATTGAGTTAGTTTTGCATGTTAGGGACCTCGAGGCATGGAGGTTTTGTAATCTTGAAAGGACGAAAAGTGAAGAAAGAAGCTCTGATTCTCAGTTTTAATGTGAAATTTCTGTGTTTTTCAATCTGTGTGCAGCCGTACAGTACTGTTATGACTTGAAATCTTTTGGGAAAGCTGGTGCAAGGTTCTAACATTCATTTGGGTCTAGTGTGAGCTCATTTCATCGAGCATTGGGATTGTTTGAAGCTTTTTAGTCTATACCGCTTAGAAACCCTACCTCCTAAGGGTTTTGAGTGAAAGTGTGAGGGTTTAAGCCATTCCACCAAAGTATGATACTTAGGAACGGTGGAATGGTGTTAGTAGGAGTTGTTTTCATGTCTTGTAGGTCTGTAGAGCAGGGGATGGAGATTCATGGAGCTTTTGGCAAGTTTCTAGCCTAGCATCTTCATGTGTTAGGCTAGATTGCATAGCTAAATAATAGGACAGCAGGTTGGGGGATTGAATAGTGGTCAAAAACTATTGATTGTGTCTATTTGTGACTAGTTTAAGGTATAGGTGATGAGTGTAGAGGTTGGGAAGCAGTATTTGACATACTTCCTTTGTAAAAATGGCCTATTAGGCCTATTCCCAAAGCGTAGCAGCACTGTTTTGAGTCCACTCCAAAACAACCTATGCTTTGGTTGAGATATGTTAATGTATGCCCAAATGGGTATTTGAAAAGGTCGAGATATCTGTGAGAGACAGCTTTCTCTTAATGATATGCCAATTTATGTCAAGGAGGAGACCTACTAGGATTGGGAAGCTAAGTATTGGAAATTTCACTTGTGGGGGTCTAGGAAGTTAACCAATGGTTGAATCTTGTTTGTTTAGGTCCCCTCAAGCTTAATCCACCCCTGTACTACATCAATTTATGACACCTTTGAGGATTATCTTTTATTTATTAAGGCATAGGTGTCCATTATTCTTCATTGTGAGTGAGCTAAAACACACCTTTCTTGAGCAAATAATGATCTGAAGGTGCTACAGGTGTCAGAATTCAGTGTTCTTCGTAGCGTCAGATCCAGAATGTTCAGAGGAAGGATATTACAGACTTCATTTTCCGTTTGCATGCAAGTTACATTGAATCCAATTCAAGCATAGGCGATTTCTATGGAAGTAGAAAACACAAAAACTTCTATCTTCTGTCTTAAATTCTTCTATTCTTGTCTTCGGTATTCTCCGCATGTCAAAGTAAACGGCAAAATTTTCAAAAATAGATCATCTAGGTTCATCTATTTTAGCGACAGCAACAAAAACCATGTCTTAGAATTTTTCATGTAAATTGCCCCGCTGCCTCCATTTTGGAGCACTATGCTTTTTTTCCGAAGATCTCTTTGCATGTGGGCCTAAAACTCATTTTTTCCAAAATTTGTCGATCTACGTTGTCTTAGAATTCAGTTTTGCAATGTTTATCAGCGAGTGTCTTCACCAGCAGATTACAAAGTTCCTCAAACTTCACGAATTTCATATGGTGACTTTTCTGGTCTACTTGGTTGCATTTCAAGGCAACTTTAAACCATTGAAGACCAATGGAGCTCTTGGTGTTCAACGCGTTCACGAATACTACTCACAGTTGGAGTTTTCGAAAGCTGAACAGGACTTTAAGGCGGTGAAATATCACTTTCTTATGAAGACAGTCAAGGATCTAGACAACGAGATGCATATCAGAATTTCTCCAGAGGTGAAATCAGCGATGGAGAGTTGGGCGGATTGGTTCATACAATTCCCTACTTTCACATATATTCGAGTGTATGGTTACACCGGAGAGCCTCTAATGCTACCGAGGTACCCATCAGACAGAATCCTTTTCATGGAGTTTATGAGACAAGCACAGGAGATTCACTCTTTTCTTCGCAATCAACATAAGCCAGCATTCACCTTTTCGTTCGAATTGGGTATTTACAAGTGTAAGGCTACTGCAGATTGCAAGTTAATGACGAACGTGTTGGAAAAGCTTCATCTCAAATATTTTCGTCAGAGGCATATTTATGATCCTTCGGGTCATTATTTAGCACGGTTGGAGCGAAGCAATTATCATAGTGCAGCACTTGAGGACTTCTGGGTCAACTACGAGGATGAGTTTGAGGTGTGCCGACGTCATTACTGCAGGCTGACTCTCCCATAGCTTGCTGATTTCCTGTCAAAAGATGTGGAGGGTTTGTCAGATGATGACAAAGAGGTACTACTCAATTCATTCATTAAAGACCAAGTTGTTCGCCAGCCACTTCGCCAACCTGATTGGTATGTCAAGGAGAATACTTCAATCAAGGACTTGTCAAAATCAGTTACTAAGACGAGCATGTACTTCTTGGAGAGCAAGCGGAAGCGAAGGGTAGTTCCAGCTACAGAGCCGCCAACAAGGTTTTCTTCACTACTTTCTACTTCCAGGTCGAGGCCTCGAGTTAAGGTTGTCTTGAAGCCGCCTGAAGGAGTCGAAGTTAGTGGAAACTCGAAGGGGAAAAGCATCGCAAAGTGGAAATAGGTTGAGAAAGCGTCAGAAATCCCAGTGGAACCAGTGGTACAGGCTAAGGCCGATTCATCTCCAGGTCCACTATGTTCTCCACGATCGTCTCCTATGGACATTCATTCAGAGCCTAAGTCTCCAGTTCATGAGACTTTCATTCTAGTTGATCCGCCAGTGGTTGACACATCAGGAGTAGCTTCTCCTCGAGAGAAGAGCGTTGATCATTCGTCTTGGCTTGAGAGGTCATTGGGAAGAGAAAGGCGTAGGCCTTCATATCAGCTTGACTTGTTTGAGTTTAGCGATCCTTATCAAGATAGTTTGAGCAAGAGAGTCAAGACGCAGGTGAATATTGAGAAGACTCTTGAAGCGGAGATCGTCATTGAAGTTGCTACACCACCAGAAGGCAAGAATCTGGATGAAGTTGAAGTTGGTGATTTCACCTTCGTCAAAGCAAATCTGGGCAGGAGTACTCGACACGTGGACATGAGCCTTTTCAAGGTCGTCGCGAGTAATCTGGAGGAGTATGTCATGAAGGATGGAGAAGATAAGGCAGCCCTCAAAGTTGAGAACAGACAGCTCCGACAATACATCTCGGATCTACTTCATGGAAATGCAGAACAGGCACCTTTGCTCCCACAGCTTCGACAGGCAGCCGTTGATCAGCAAAGACTTGGTCATTTGGTCAATTGCGAGAAGCTTTTGGACAATTGGATTGAAGACTTCATTGTTGCAGGTCGATACCTCCTTACAGAGATATATCAATTGAGGTTCGATGCACATAAACTTCGTCAGAGGATTCAGCAGCTCAAGATATTCATAGCAGAACACAAGCCGAAAAACTTGATACTCATATCTCAGCTAGCAGTTGCTCATGATGCCATGGAAACAGAAGAAGATCAGAAGAAGGTTTTCGCTTGGAGAGAACAGCATCTGTTCAAAGTGGAAACATATGATAGGATCTCTGCAAAGATGGTCGCACTTCAGGAGAAGGTTGTTACAGCTCTCAGACTTATCAACGAGTTCATCAACCAAATCCCATGCCATTATCGACGTGAGGATGGTACATGCGCTGAGTTAGAGGCAGTTCAGGCTAAGTTCGAGAAACTGGTTCATGATAACCTAGGTGGAGAGCTTGAGGCGTCCAAATTGGATGACTTCTCGATGATGACTACCAATTTCAACAAGGCGACTAGTCAGAGACAGTCAGAGGGCGATCAGTGATGGAGAAAAAGAGGTGAACAGGCAATTCATCGTCGTGGATAGCATCAAAGTGTCAGAGGATGATATAATCGACAATTTCTTGGACGAGGTGATAAACAGAGAAGGCTTGTAGAAGACAGCTAGTTAGGTACTGCAGTTATTTACGAGGATGAGTCAAAAGCAGCAGTTAACTCAACGTCATTTCTTGAGTTCTTATTACTGATCTCATGCACGCCTATCTCATTCTTGGAGATATCTTCGTAGGAGGATGGACTTTCAGTTAGAACTAGTAAACTGATGGTAGTTATCAGTTAACTCTCTTTTCAGTAAGGACGTTCATGCTGCACATGTCCAATTAGTCTTGTTTGTATCGGTTAACTGATGGTAGCTTTCTAGTTAACTGTATAGTTTCATTTATTTAGACTTAGAGAAATAAAATCTCGCATGCTTGCGAGACTGTAGTTGACTCAAGGTGATTTTAGGGTTCCCTACACCTTTGATGTCTATAAATAAGAGTTATTTGCTCATTTGTAAATAACTTTTGCATGAGATAGTAATAAATGCTGCGCCACCTTGCCTGAAATATTGTTGTTTGTATCTGTTCATGAGCTTTTACTAAGATAATAAATAGTTGTGCCACCTTGCCTGAATGTTATGATCATGGTATTTGTTCAAACTTAGTTAATTGAGGTTGCTAGTTTGATCATTTATTGTATGTGTCTCGCCAATGCAATTTGTTGTCCTAGTTTGCTACCTTGTGTTGTGTTAATAATTGTTCTTTAAATCTACGCCTCGGATAGGGGTCCCTCCTCCTTGGAATTTAGTGAGAAGAATTATCGTCTATGTGTCGTTACCAATAAGCTTGTTGCATATCTACGCCTCAGATAGGGGTCCCTCCTCCTTGGAAATTTAGTAATTGAGCTTATCGTTTGATGTCGTGCCTAATAAATTTCATAGCAACCTACGCCTCGAATAGGGGTTCCTCCTCCTTGGAAATCCTATTGTAGAGTTTATTGTATAATCACATTCCTACTCCTAATTCCAAATGCTTTGTTTTTCTTGAGGGAATAGGATAGATTAGAAGCATTTAGTTTTAGTTGTAGTTAAGATCTGCAAAACTAGAGAAAATCCTTAACTGCAACGTTCTTGGTTTCCTTAACCTTGTGCCTCTTCCAACTGAGTCAAAAAGATAGGATTTAGAATTATTTACTTTTTCACGCATATCAGCAAAAGAGGGAGTTTCCCCTCCTAATTTGAAGAGCAGTCATTACGCACTATGCATAGCTATCCATACCAACTCGCACTCCAAAGATGTTGATTGTTACGCCAACAATATGTATATATATAATAATATATATATACATATACATATATAACTCAATATAGAATTGTCCATACACTTCAACCATATGGCAAACATTGACCTAATAAGGAATTGTCCCTATATGGCAACCATTGATGAACAATGATTGTTGGTTAGGTTCATTGCATGCCCTACTGTGTTGGAAAAGCTTAATCCACAATGCACAATTAAAAAGGTAATAAGTTCTTGATGAATTCTTAGAATAAAGACATAGAATCAAAGATTAATCCATCCCAAATCAATCTTGATAGGCATTGAATGTCTTCCTAAGTCAACAATTAAATTTCATTGACTTGACTTTGTAAGTTACTTGTAGTTTTATTATTAACATATACTAAAACAAAGTTAGAACAATTGTAATGTCCCCTTTTTGAATAACCCTAAATCTTGCCCTAGAATCACAAGTATAATGTAGTTAGGGTTATATCTTACCAATTAAATGCCTTAAGCAAGATAAATCTTGGTTTAGGTCCTGCAATCATGTTACATAATTTTGGAATATATTTCATATGATCAAACATATATAATAAATGTCTTATCTGTTTAAACCATGTAAATACATAACTATTTCAAATAATATAAATCACACAATATCCATGATGCACATTGGAAGTTGGATCATAATGGGACTTGGATGAGGAGCATGATAATGTTGAAGTTATTGCAACTTCAGGTTCATTCTTCCAGCCTAATCGAAGACATGAAATTGCATATAGCCTTTGGCTATTTATTTCATTATGATAATTAAGTGAAGGGGTGCTTCACTTGGTAATATAATATAACATTTAATTATTGTGAATAATTAAATGGGATCGACCTAAATAATATTTATTATTTATTATGGCTGAATTCCTTAATGTGGCCGACTCATTTAATTATTATTATTATTTCTTAAGGAGGCCGACCTACATGAAGAGACACTTTGTTTTGTATAAATACAAGGTGATGATCTCTCATTTGATCATCAAATTCATTCACCATATTCGCACTTGAGCAGCAGGTTATTATCTTGAGCAGTAGATCATTTTGTAGCAGCAGATCATTATTCTGTAGTAGCAAATTATGATCTTGAGCAGCAGATCATCATTCTATAGCAGCAGATCGATCTCAAGGAGAAACATATTTTGTATCTTCACATCTAGGAGAGGTGCTATTATTCATTGTATCAAATTAGGCCTTGTGTTGAGTTTGAGTTGTAAGCAGATTTCTGCTCTTACTCCTAAAATATATAAGCGATATATTTGTTGGGTTTTTCCCCTCGAGTTGGAGGGTTTTCCCAGGGTATCTTGTGGTGTTCATTGTCTTATGTGTTGCATTTTCTGATTGCTTTCATGTCTGATCATAAAAACTAACATGGTATCAGAGCAGAGCGGGTCTATGAAAATATCTGATCAGAAATTGATTGCAGTGAGATAGTTTGTCGACATTGGAAACTTAGATTGAAGTTATGCACATTTCGGGACAATAGACTGAGAGTCTTCAACGGCATCCCATGTTCGTGTTTAGTCGATGTAATTGCGAACATTGTGAAGAAAGTAAAGAGGCATTTTCAGATCCTATCAAAAGTTGCCTAGAGTTTAGCATTTAATCTTTTAGGGAATCCTTCTTGTTGGGCAGTTATCTGTGACATCTCTGAAATGAAATGAAAATGTGTCATGTGCTGGGCATTGTCAGTGAGGAGGTCGTGATCTTCATTTATATGCAGCCACTGTGATTGTTGTGCGGGCTCTAATAAGTATGTTGTTGAAGTTCTATCAAAGTGGAGAATGCGCTGAATGATTTGAACCTATCTACATGGAAGAAGCTTAAGCAGATTTGAATCCTTGGTGAATGCAAGGAAGTTCAATTAATAAAGAGATAAGTATTCTTGTTTATACTTTTAAAATCTGGGATGAATCTCAATTTGTTGAGTTGCACAAATTTGACATCGTTCGCTTGGATTTGTGTGACCAGTAAATAGTGATCACTGGGATAAGACTCTTTGGAGTTACCAATTATTCGTTGCAAGTTGTTTCATGCTAATTTCTGAGTGTGACTCTGAAATAAAATAACTGAAATTACGATTGTGATTGATTTCATTCTCTATATGCATGAACTGTGATATAGCCTCAATTCTTTGAGAAGTCTGGTTCTATATGTTGGTTGTGTAATGAAATCTGTGTAGATTGTCTTTTGTTATGCTGAGATTAGCTCTTCCGAGCGCAGTAAAGATGGAAGAGAGACATATCAGAATCAACGAAGATGAATGATGAATTAATTATCTAGGAGATTCTGATTTCAATAAGAAATTATTACATGGTTGAATAATGTTCATGAATTTGTTATGTAGTTATTAATTCATGCTATAACATCGAGATGTCAATCATGTATGCTTCTAGCATTGATATTTCTCTTTGAGATAGTTGAGTTCCATGAACTATTAGTAATCTCTCCTTAATGCTTTTAGGACGGACCAAGAAACATAAGAGATTGCTTTCAAGAGAAGAAGAGCTTGATGCATCTTGTAGGTTGAAGAATGGAGACAGAACTTGCAGCCATGGGACTGAGTTGCTGACTGAAGACATCTCTCGAAGAGGAAGAACCTATTCAAGTTGTCACTATATTTCGTTTCTTCGAAGAGGAGGAATTAACCTTCAGAGGGAGTCTGTCAAACCAACAGAGGCAACCTTGGACGAAGAGGTCAGGAGGTTGATGCAAGAACTCCTAAGATTCAGAGGGAGGCTACTGATCCTAAGGAAGATGATGATCCAGTTGAGCCTTTGGAACCTACTGATGGGCCTACAGACATTGTGATTGGTCGTAAGAGACCTCTTTGGGCTAGGCAAACAATGCAGGAGGCAGAAAGAATTGCAGCCCCAGGAGGAACTTTTAGAGAAAGCAAGAGACCTCATAAGTTTTCAAGCTATGTTGCTTTGATCGAGTCAAAACCTTCTAGTGTTGAGGAAGCTACTAGTCTGCAAGTATGGAAAGATGTTATGGTTGAGGAGTATCAATCCATCCTCAAGAATGATGTTTAGGTCATCGTACCTAGACCTAAAAGCAGATCAGTTGTATCTTTTAAGTGGCCTTCAAGATCAAGCATGCGGCTGATGGGAGCATTGAGAAGTACAAGGCTAGATTTGTGGCTAGAGGATTCTCTCAAAAAGAGGGGATAGACTATGAGGAAACCTTTGCTCCAGTTGTTCGCTATACATCCGTCAGGACCATGATTGCTATTGCAGCATCTAGAGGATCGAAGATACACCAGATGGACGTGAAAGCATTTCCGAATGGTGTGATCAAGGAAGAGGTATACATTGAGCAACCTAAGGGCTTTGAGGTTCATGGGAAGGAGTCTCATGTTTGCAAACTGAAGAAGGCTTGATATGGTCTTAAGCAAGCACCACGTGCTTGGTATGAGAGAATTGATCGATACTTGATGGGCTTGGGCTTCTCCAAGAATGATGTTGATTCAAACCTGTACTTCAAGCTAATTGATGGCAAAGCATTTATCTTGGTTCTATATGTTGATGATCTAATTCTTACTGGAGAAGATCACCTCATTATCAAATGTAAGAAGGAGCTAGCTTCTGAATTTAAAATGAAGGATCTTGGTCTCATGCACTACTTCCTTGGTTTAGAAGCTTGGTAGAAGCCGGATGGGATTATTCTGAGTCAAGGGAAGTATACTATTGACATCTTGAAGAGATTTGGTATGATGGATTGCAAATCCATGTCTACACCTATGGAAACCAATTTTCAGGAGGCTGCAGCTAGTTCAGACCTGGTGGATCCTACTATGTACAGGCAGTTGATTGGATCTTTGATGTATATAGTCAATACTAGACCAGATATTTGCTATGCAGTGAGTGCACTTAGTCAGTTCATGTGTGAACTAAGGAAAATACATCTAGTTGCAGCAAAGCATATCCTAAGATACTTGTGTGGCACAATTGGATATGGCTTGAAATATTCTTCTAGTGTAGACTTGAAGTTGCATGGAAATACTGATTCCGATTGGGGAGGGTGTGTCACTAATCGGAAGAGCACCTCTGGATGTTGTTTCAATTTGGGGTCTGCGATGATCTCTTGGTGTAGCAGGAAGCAATCTTCAGTGGCACTGAGCACCGTAGAGGCCGAGTATATTGCAGCTTGTGTGGCAGCTAGAGAAGCAGTGTGGCTTCGGAAGCTCCTTGCAGGATTGTTTGGACAATCGATAGAATCGACTGTCATTCATTGCGATAATCAAAGTTGTGTGAAGTTTTCTGTCAATCTAGTGTTTCATGACAGAACCAAACATGTTGAGATCAAATACCACTATATCAGAGATATAGTATTGAGGAAAGCAATCCAGTTGAAGTATATCAGCACTAATGAGCAGACAGCAGAGATTCTCACCAAGCCTCTTGCCAAAGTAAAGTTTGTGTACTTAAGAGACAAGCTTGCTATTATGGAGAATGAAGCCCTAGCTGAGGAGTCTCAGCATCAATGAACTTCAGATTTGCTTTAATGCATTTCTCTCTGTTAGAGAGATTTGAGGTGCAAGCCCTTGTTAATGCATTTCTCTCTATAAGAGAATTTCAAGGTGAAAGCCCTTGTTTCCACCCTCTGGGAGAGCCATGGTGGATGCCATGTGTGTGACGCCATGACAACATCACGTGAGAGAGTCCGTGATGATTTTCTTGTACTTGTGCTTTTCACCTTGGGAGTAGCCATGGTGAATGTTACGATGAGGTCACGATATGACGATTGAGTGATGGGCACTTATGTACATTTGCCATACATGGGAGAGCCATGATGGTTAAAATCACGATGAGGTGATATGTCCCTTTGCCATACATGGGAGAGCCATGATGGTTAATATCACAATGAGGTGATATGATACTTTTCCACATATGCGAGTTGCCATAGTGGTTGACATCACGATGAGGTGATGTGTCTTGTACTATTGGAAGTATTCTTCCCTAGCTGAGAGGGAGTGTTGAAGTTATTGCAGCTTCGGGTTCATTCTTCCAGCCTAATCGAAGACATGAAATTGCATATAGCCTTTGGCTATTTATTTCATTATGATAATTAAGTGAAGGAGCGCTTCACTTGGTAATATAATATAACATTTAATTATTAAATGGGGTCGACCTAAATAATATTTATTATTTATTATGGCCGAATTCCTTAATGTGGCCAACTCATTTAATTATTATTATTATTCTTTAAGGAGGCCGGCCTACATGAAAAAACACTTTGTTTTGTATAAATAAAAGGTGATGATCTCTCATTTGATCATCAAGTTCATTCACCATATTCGCACTCCTTGGAGAAGTTCGCACTTGAGCAGCAGGTCATGATCTTGAGCACCAAATCATTAACTTGAGCAGCAAGTCATGATCTTGAGCAGTGTTGGTTGAAAATTTGTTATACTTGGGAAAGCATACAAAATTGTGGTTTCAACCTCAACACGTGAGATAAAACTCTCTTAATTAAGGGAAGGCTCCCCCTTTAACTAAACAAAACTAATATGGGTAGGACAGCAATCGTTCCTCTTATTTCAGGAAAGATTATATTCTTTTCTCTTCGCAGAAAAGCAATAGAAAACATTAAAAAAACTTATTACAGCAGCTATGCAGTGAGACCAAGAAAGAGGAAATAAAGTTTCCTGAAAGCACAAAGACTTCCGTCACTTCCTCCGGAACGGGAAAACAACCAACAAGCGCAAAGTCTTGAAGAATGAAATCCTATCTACCCTTTTTAGAATGATTAATTAATGAAAATATACAGCATAAAACAACACAAAGTCTGTAGCTATGATGTACCTATTAACTACCCTAAATGAGAGCTACTACGAGCACAAAGTCTTGCAATTCTTCTCAATTTCTAATACTAACTACGAATTCAACCTTCAACATTTACAGCACAAAGACTGCAGATATTTCAATTGAATCTCTCTTCAGCAATACTCTACAATTTTCAAGTAGTCACAAAGCGATGCTCCAAAATGACATAAGAACACAAAGGATGCAAAATAGGGCTTCAACACAAAGTCTGAAATTCCAACTCCTTGATATTACTTGAAAATTCACAACTTATAACTATAAAGCTCAAAGTCTTTATGAGTACAAAATTCTGCAGAGATTTCTTGCTTGCTAAAAAGATAAAGATTACAATAGACCTCCTCAAAGTATTTATAGGAGAGAGGCCTTGAGAAAAAGGTGGGAGAATCTCAACAAACTTGAGAAAATCTCTCAACCGCTAACTAACTGCAATTGACTTATTCAAAATTACAATCCAAATTGTGATTTGTCTTGTAAGAATTTACATGTAATCACATTTTCCAAAACTGCAAGAAAAGAATACTTGCAATTGCAAAACTTGTTTTTACATATATTTTGTCGAAAGTAAAATACATAAAGCAACCTAATATTTTTCATCCTGTCTCGTTCCTAGCTTTGAAAGATAGAAACTTGCTGATAATTCCCTGCAACTCATCAGGATCGGGACCAAGTGTATTTCTAGCAACGGCAATGGTCTTTATGATAACATCATAGTATCTGACTGTCGCCTCTCTATGTTCTTCGAAAGCAGCTCGCATCTTGTTAAAGACCAGCTGGTGATTGACAAATTTATGGATTATCCATAGAAAACTAATCTAAATCTAGCTCCTAGTGAAGATTTGCAGTAATCTAAGAAACAACATCATTGGCTGCAAGCAATTCCCCTTCAAGACTTAGAACTTTGCAAGGGATTTTCTCAAAGTCTGAAAGCATGTCATGTTCAACTTCATCACTCATCTCAAGCGTAGCCTGGACATCTTTAATAAGATCTTGAATAACTAATGACTTGTTTGTCATAAGTTCCTCAAACTCTATGTATTTTTCCCTTTTTGAAATCACTGAGTTGCTGCACAGAATTTCCAGCTTCACTTGATCTATCTCATGCCATATTTTTAAGTCTTTCTCAAGAGAATGTAGACTTTGCTGAAAGGCTTTTAGAGTTTGATTCATTTTAAATCTTGCTGCTTTGACAGTACTCAAATTCTTCAATGCACTTTTCAACCACTGGTATTCCTTGATCAATTAATTGGACTGTCCAGGAATTAACTGCTTTAGCTTTTTGTGCAATTCTTTCTAATTGCCTGACTGATTCCTTAGGAGCAAATGAAGATAGTGAACCAACTGTTTCTGATGACCCAGTAATCCTTTGAATAACTGAAACAAGTTGTTCATTTTCCTCTTTGAGCTTCTCCTTTTTGGCTAGAAGTTCATTGTAGCTTTGTGCCAAGACTGTCACTGAACTCTAAGCATCTTGCATCATATTAGCATGAGTCTGCTTGCCTAATTCCACCCTAGTGAATCTATAATCAGACACCTGCATCTCTTCATGTGGTTTGTCAACAAGAGGTTCTGCTATCTCAGCGTATTTCATTTTATTGCTATCAATAAACACTTGCAAGACTGTTTTTGCTTTCTTTGCAACCATTGGTTTAGATTTCTTCAATTTCTGGAAATCAAACACATCAGGAGAGATTGCTTGTTTCTTTCTCTTCGGAGCAACTGAGTTTAACCATGGAGGAAGATCCAAGGTTCTCACATCTGAAACAGCAACTACAGTATGTGTAGAAATAGACTCAGTTTGTGTCACAACTGAAATTCTAGGAGGTGCCTCAGTTTGTATAGCAACAATGGTTTGCTCAAAAGACAAATTGCGACTAGGATCAGCCATGAAACAATCAAAGCTTGCTGCTGATGTATCTATCTCTGGGAGAGTTATCTCAGATATTGCCGGAAAGATTGGATTTGTATCAAAAACATTCTCCAAGTTGTCATGCAAGCTTCTCACAGGTGTATTCATTATTGATGTGGCTAAGGAATGATGAATAGCTTCTGAAGGTGGGATGGAAGAAACGAATACTGTGGAGAAAGAATCAACATCACTGTCAATGGGAGAAATAGGGGATATCGCTGAAACAGGTATTGGATCTTCAACGTGAGGAGACATTTCACTTAAAATAGTAGAGGTTTCAAGAACCTCCTCTTCTTCTTGCTGATCCAAAACTTGAATCTGTGTTTCCTTAACTTCTTTCCCCTTTAGTGTTTCCTTATCCAATGGTTCTTCCACAGCCCGACTTACTCTCAGCTTAATCCCGGTACCTGAAGAGGAAGCTCCTTCTTTTGATTTGTCTCTAACCTCTGACTTCAATCCTTTGGGCCCAGCTGAATCATCCTCAGCTCCGATTCTGATTTTAATAGTCTTAACACCTATGCTTTTGAGCCAAGTGTTGGTATTTGCTAAGACTAACTGAAATCTATCAAAAATAGAGGTAGATTCCTTCTGAGACCACTGGATTGCAGGAATGGGAGCATTAGTGACCTCTTGTTCTTCATATTCAGGATCTAAAACCTGCCCATCATCAATTACTCCTTCTGGAACTAAGGTCAAATTGAGATCAACAACTTGCTCCACTGTGAGCTTGCAGTAATCCATTCTATAGATATCTTTTTCTATTCGGAGGTCTGCCCAAATGTCTTCAATGCGGTGCACATGAGTGAAGGCTCTTTTAATTTTATCTTTCACTCTTTTGTAGTCAAATTCCATTATGGCCTGGAATTTCTTTAACTTTATTTCCTGAAGTTCAGCTTCCATTGCTTTTACCCTTGAGGAAGTTGTCAAAGAGTACCTCCCAATTATCAATGGATTATGTGATGAAATACTGACTCCAGTCTTATGTTGTGTAGCTTGACGTGCATGCACTGTCATCAACTGCCTTCCCAGCTCCATCAAAATGATTTTATCTGTCGGATACCTTGGAAGCATATAAGGTTGGTCTTCAAAATAGCCAACTCTCATATAAGTGAAGGTAGGGAATTGAAGAAATAGGCAACCATACTCATTTACTTTTCTCCAAGCAGCCTCGGATACCATATTGTTTTCCAATGCTTTGTCAAATAAACACATGAGATGACCAAAGAAAGCATCTTGAACTCTTCTATAATGCACCCGACTTTGCCTTAAAGTCAGCTGATCATAATACTCCCATACAGGAACCAATGATTTATCACCTTTAGTAGAAAGGCCTGGAAACTGCCTCAATGAAGCTACTATATAAACCAAATATGAATTCATGTAGAAGGTGAGTGTGGTAGGAACCTGTGCAAGCTGTTCACACAAACTGTCGCTGATTATTTCACCCTAGAAAATCGGGTACTGTGCTTTCCTGATAACCACAATGAATTTATACATCCAGCTTTCAAACATATTGGGAACTTTCAACCCCACTATTCTACTTAGGAGAGTGATCATATCATTAATCTCCTCCTTAAAATCAGACCGATATAATTTGGGTATTCGGGTCACACAAGGTCGTGATTTGAGAAGCCACCTATGATTGATATGTTTGATACAATCATTTTTTTTTCTGCTTGTAATGATTATGAGCACTCTTCACTGTGATTTTTGAATATGTAGGAGCATCAAGAACTCTAAAGATTTTGTTGATAGTCTCAAGATCAAGTCTGATAACCACGTTGCCGTCGTTGTCCTTGATGGTTCTAGATTCACTGTCAAAGTGGGATGCACATGCAAGAACGAATTATGGCTCAAGGGCAGCAACAGGAAAAGTAGACACCAAGTGAATATGACTTCTCAGCAACAACTGCATATCGTGAGAAGTTGATTTTTCTGCCCTCTTAAGAAATTCGGACATATCAACATGCCCAATTTCTGTGTCCTTGATTTCGTCTATGTTTGAGACCACGTGAGATGGAGAAATCTCATTCTGATACTTATCAAATTTGTATTTCATCTTCTTGTTCGTTGGAGAAGTCGGTTCGTCTGTCATTGAACAGGAATCTGCAAGGCTGTGGTGAAAACCCCATAAGGTCAGAACATCATCAGCATCAACATGTGAAGACATGGTAGCCATTAACAACAAGACTCAAACCCTAGGGCAACGAAACTGTTTTCTGAATGATGATGGAGAATGAATGGTAAAGACCAATTTGGATCTTGGTGGGGTGATTGCAACTGAAAGCAACGTTTTGCCTTTTTGGAACAGCAAGTCAAAAAGATTTTCTAACTTGAATTTTAAGTCAAGTCCAAAAAAGTTCAACTTTGAGGCTTTTTGAAGCATTTTGGGTTTTTGAGTGTTTTCAACAACTTTACAAAGTGCAGTCGGGATTTTTTGAACACTCAGCAATTTTATTGTCTTGCAAATTTTATAATTGCAATCCCTGTGACAAATCCCGACTTGCTATTTGATACCAAAAACCCGAATTTGGGCCAAGGCATATTTTTGCGAAAATGAAGGTAAATGAGATGGGTAAAATGAATGAGGCGAATTTGGTGAAGACAAGACAAATGGAAGTGAACAAATGGAAAATGGCAATGATGTTAAAAAAAATTTTAAAAAACGCGGTTTTGCTGAGAGGAAAGACGCATGGCAAAAATGGCTTTTGTGACAATGACATTTTTAGATGTAATGCATGCGATATGACTTTTCAAAATGATGTATTGACCATGGTATATGAAACTGACGCTTCTCAGTAGGAAAGGTTAAACACAACACATTTTTCACTCAAAAGGAGACATTTGTGAAGAAACGCGTTTTCGCCATGAGAAAATACGATTTCAGAAATGACCCTCTTATGGTGGCATGAGAACATGACGGTCCATGAATAACTTGTTTCTCAGCTGCGAATGGGACGCATTTTCAAAGGCAAACAACATTTAATAAAAAGTAAAGACACGCTTGACAAAGGAAATCACGTTTTTTTTTCTTTAAATGAAATCACGTTTTTTGCTGTTTGAAAAGAAAATCTCAAAAATAACACTATGCTGATATGAAGAGAATGACCACAAACAAAGACGTGATTTCTAAAAACATCCAATGCAAGACAAAAGGCGTTAGAAATAAAATCATGATTTGGTCAAGACAAAACGCGTTTTTTTTTGCTTGAACAAGAAACTTAAATCATTAAAAAAAAAAAACGTTTTACCAAAGACAAAGTGCGGTTTTGATAGTGAGGAAGAACAAACAAAAGGAAAAGACAAGATAAAAACACATACCTGCGAAAGAGAAGCTCAAAAATGAAGAGAAAACCCCAAATGCTTTGCACAATCTTCAACAAAGAAGAGAAGATTAATAATCAAGCTGAGGATGCCATTTGAGCTGAAGAATTTATGAAAGCTCCTTAGAAAGAGGTATACAATAGAATTTGAACACAAACTCTTCTTCAAATCTGGGCGAACTCTCAAATCGGGGTTTTTGAGCCAAGCAACAATCAAAAATAACCAAAATCGGGTTTTCAAGCTCACTCAGCAACTTTTTTCACTACTCATGAGTAAAATAGGAACTTTTTATCACTTCAACAATTTTATTTTTGTCAAATAGGTGAAATCAGACCTTTTAGCTCTTTTGACAATTTTCATTTTTGACAAAGTAGGGATTTTTGGCAACTTAAGCAATTTCGGACTTTTTGGAGACTTTAGCAATTTTGCTTAAGCAAAAATCGGAACTTTTGGCAACTTAAGCAATTTTGCTTTTAGACTTAAAATTCCTTATTCTGCTGAGCTGCCTTAAAAACCCGAATTTGACCAAAAAGACAAGAAAAATGACTCAGAATTTTACAAAAATGGAAAGGGGAGCTGATGAAAGGATGCCCAAGGGGATCATCAATTGAAATCTAAAGTTTTTTGACCTCAACACCTCGTAAAATGTGCTTTAGAGAGAAAAACATCAAATTTTAGGTAGGTTGCTCCAATTTTTGGCATGTCAAAAATTGAGGACACCAAGCAGCAGATCATGATCTTAAGCAGCAGATCATTCTGTAGCAGCAGATCATCATTTTGTAGTAGCAAATCATGATTTTGAGCAGCAGATCATTCTGTAACAGCAAATCGATCTCAAGGAGAAACATATTTTGTATCTTCGCATCTAGGAGAGGTGCTATTATTCATTGTATCAAATTAGGCCTTGTGTTGGGCCTGAGTTGTAAGCAAATTTCTGCTCTTACTCCTAAAATATATAAGCGATGTATTTATTGGGCTTTTCCCCTAGAGTTGGAGGGTTTTCCTAGGGTATCTTGTGGTGTTCATTGTCTTATGTGTTGCATTTTTTGATTGCTTTCATGTCTGATCATAGAAACTAACAGATAAGTCCGCCCAAAGCTATCCATACCAAGCCCAAGAGCGGATATACCACCCCTCTTGGCCTTCAAGTGGCACACACAGTCATCCAACATGGGGTGGCATACTTGGTGGACAAACTTGTATCTGCATTCCCTACCCTTGCTGCCTTATCCATCCCTCTTACAATCAACAACCAATCCATGTAGGGATTGGGGAGAAGCTACAATAGGAGGCCCGTAGATTCCCCTTTCTAAGCCCAAGGGTAGATACTCACCCCCTTGGCCCCAAGTGGCCAGCTTGGAGTGGCGTACCTAGAAAGAAATCTAGTATCTGCTCACCCTACTGGAATTTCCCTCATTCCCCTCATGGTTGTACAAACACAAAATATATTCAGATTCATAGAGATTATACATTAACATCATCATTCACAATATATAACAATACTTGCTAAATATAAGACTGCTATATTCTAAGATGCAAATATATTAACAAATGCTGACTTTTGCCCTTATCTGCTGAGTGCAGATAATTACGTTTGATCTGCTCCAATCGCCTTGCTGTTAGATTTGATTTTAATATTCAGAAGATATTTCTTAAACAGAAACAATTATAATAAATCAATGAATAATTACTAATAAAGATTAATAATTGCTGCAAGCATCATTATTGCATAATCATATAATATACATACATATATATATGTGTGTGTATATATGTGTGTGTGTGTGTGTGTGTGTAAGTAAGTAATTATATAACTTCCCTTATTATTGATTAATCATTTGTCTTCATATATCTCTCATTGACTATCCTCTTCTTCACACATACTTCTTGATATCTCCCAATAATATTCTCGCTGCAAACAATATTTATTTAATAGATATCTCATGATTATGCGTTAATCCCTTATATATATTTCTGTTGCATATCGCTCCATGATTGTACTTTGCAAATAATTTAATTTCCTTATATATCTCCATGTCTAAGTGAAATGATACATCTCTTAAAAAGGAGACACTATTTGAATGGATGTGTCTTTAGTTAACACATCTGTTTAGCATCAATCACTGCCCTCTTTAATAATTGCTTTCTTTAATAAATTAAATCTCCCTTTATTTATATTAATTGCTGCCTAAGTCGTAATTGCTACCTTTTCATTGAGCGCTGCCTTTTTAACTTAACTACCGCCTTTGGTAATTACTCTTCCTCTTATTCATCGCTGCCACTGCCTAATCGGTGTTGTTTGAATATTAATCTCTGCATATATATGATTGCCTATATGGATATTAATCACTGCTTTTGCAATTTGCTGCAGCTTATATATATTATATCTTTTCTTATTTTAACATGTTTATTTTTGTATTAGTTTTATATGTATATTTTATAGTATTATATTATAATAATTATAATTATAACAATATAAAATTGTTAATATTTATATTGTTATTGTTATTTACTTTATTTATTAATTTGTTTACATTTCAACGCTTGCAATTTTGGGGCCATGACAATGTTGGCGTAAGAACTAACACCTCTGGAGTGTGAGTTTGTACGGACAGCTATGCACACTACGTAATGAGTGCTCTTCAAATTAGGAGGGGAAGCTCCCTCGTTGTGCTGGAATGCATGAAATAGAAAACTAAACTAATGTCCTATCTTTTTGTTCTCAGCTGGTAGAGGCACAAGGTTAAGAAAACCTAGAACGTTGCAGCTAAGTATTTTCTGGTTTCGCAGATCATGTAACTACAACTAAGCTAACTTCTTTAATATCTATCCAATTTCCTCAAGAAACAGAGCATGAGGAAATGGAGCAGGAATGTATTGTACGATAAACTCCAGGTGCGGGCTCACAACATGAAGGCAAGGTAGGCGCAACTATTTGCTAATCCGGGAAGAAGTTTATTAAAACAAACAAATGAACGGTAAACCTGGTACAGCTTCACAACATGAAGGCAAGGTAGGCGCAACTATTTGCTTGGCTGAATGAGTCTACTATCACACACATCAAACGATAAGCTTTAAGTACAGTTTCGCAACATGAAGGCAAGGTAGGCGCAACTATTTGCTCTTCTGAATAGGCTTATAATAAACAAAACAAAAAGGTAAGCAACTGGGACAGTAGATTGTATAGACGCAACACGCATGCAATAACGATCAAACCAGCAACCCCATTTAACTAAGATCGAATAAACACCATGACAATAATATGAAGGCAAGGTAGGCGCTGGATTCTTTTTAGGAGGATTGCTCCTCTTCTTCTGCTTAGGTTTTGAAGAAGAAGGCAATACAAGTCCTTCTGTTGGCGGCTCTGCTCTAGGCATAGATGCCTTTCTCAACCTTCTGCTTTCTAAATAAAGCATACTATTTTGGATGACCCTGCTCGATCTCTCCTTTACTGATGCGAACTCTTTGGCATACCAGTTTACTAACGGCAGTGGTTGTCCATCAACCTGCTCTCTGTAAAATTGAGGAAGTGTATCTCCCTCACCCTCTGTCAATCCTTCCACATCTTCTGCCAAGAAAACAGAAACTTGTGGAAGAGAGAACCTGCTATAGCTACGTCTGCGAACTTCGAAATCATCCTCACAATTCACCCAATAATCTTCCATCGTAGGTTTGTGATAAGAGAGATTACCCAGGCGAGCTGCGTAATGACCCCAAGGATCATATGTGCGTGTATCCACCAGGTACTTGAGTTTGCAATTTTCTAACTCTTGACCTGCGGTCTTAGCATCAACTGCCGTCCTACACCAATACATCCCGAATTGCAAAGGAAACTCGGCAGCTGGTTTACGCTTGATGCGCAAACGTTTGTGAACTTCATATAGCTGCCTCAGGAACTCCATGAATATTGTTTTATCCAAAGGATAACGTGGTAACATAGCTGGTTTTCCTGTGTATCCATAGACACGGATATAGGTGTATGTAGGGAACTGAATGTACCAATCTGCCCAATTCTTCATTGCTGCTCTGGCAACTGTCGAGATGCGAATATGCAACTCCCGGTCCAAGTTTCTCACTGTATAAGTCAAGAAAGCCTCTTGTACACGTTTAAAATGACTTTCAGCCTTTGTGAACTCAAGCTGGTCATAGTAACGATAGACTTTCTGTACACTGAGTATGCCCACCGTATTCAAACCATTAAACTGATTCTGATAAGCAATCAAGTACACCAGGTAAGAACACATATGAAATTGATGCGCAGCTAGGAAACCGGTGATTTGCTCGTGAATAACATCGCTGATGAAGGATGCCCAGTCATAATGCTCTTGCCCCGAGATGATTCTACCAATGATATAATACATCCACGGGTGAAATTTGTTCGCATCTGCATGACCTGAGACACGATTAAGCAGTGTAATCAAAATATTGTATTCATCCTTACACTCGCCACGACCCAAGTTGTTTGGCAACTTGCTCTTCTTTTGTTTCAGCCATCTCTCTATCATCTTGTTTTGACACTTATCCAGTCCAGCATTGAATGCCTGCTCGCTTTGACTCATGGAAATAACCATCCCATCCGAATGTTGAGGAATATCTAGACTTCGCTCGATATCAAGAGGTTTGAGACTGCATATAACACGTCCATCTATTGACCGTATCTCTCGTGTAGCGGAATTGTAATGCTTGATGCAAGATATTACAAACTCCACGCAATGCACCGAAATAGGTATGGAAGCGGCCTCAAGCAACCCGGATTGCTGAATATTCTTGATAACTGAATCCCTGATTTTGAGTGGATCCAAAACCACCTCCGGCAACACCTTATGTAGATCTGTATCAACTGTTCCGATGAAGTCATGGGTTAAGACCGATTTGGTCTTGAATTCGAGCTGAGTGAACTGCATTCTGAAAAACTTGCCTGTTGACTGTGCACACGGCTATATTCTGACAACTTTTCTGGAAAGCCAAAAATA
Organism: Sequoiadendron giganteum; assembly: GCA_007115665.2. NCBI lineage: Eukaryota > Viridiplantae > Streptophyta > Pinopsida > Cupressales > Cupressaceae > Sequoiadendron > Sequoiadendron giganteum. The sequence goes on from CM021110.1 coordinate 168,999,589, forward strand.
GCCTACTGAGGCTAAAAATAGCTTGTCGGATGAGAATTTTTACGAAAAAAATCTGAGATATGGGTTTTGTCCAAAAAATGATTCTAAGACAACCCAGAACGTCAGAAATGCAAAAAATTACCCTTTACTCAGCCATGCAAAAGAATTTCGGTTGAGAAAATTAAAGCTTCAAGAACAGATGTTCTGGAACAAATTTTCTTGAAAAATTCTGGCACATGGGTTTTGCTGAGAAAGCTCTTCTGAATCAACCCAGATATTTTGTTTTGCCAAAATCTGCCAACACTTCGAACATGCAAGAGAATTTAAGACGAGAAGATGGAAGAAATATAGAGAAGAAGAAAGATATTTTTTTTTAAATTTTTTTATTTAATTATTATCTTCTTCTGTCAAAATCGCCACTCTGCCTTGAATCTGATGCTGAATCTGAACTTGTACCTGCAAAAGAATATTTTATCACCTTCGAACTTGATCCTTTGATGAAAATTCGCCAATCTCTTTGAAGAAATTCGAACTTTCAAAGTTATGTGAATGATGAAAGGCGCCATGCTTGTTTAAATAAACAATTCGTACCATCATGCATGCATAATGCAACCCTAATTTAGAAAAAGGAAAATCGATTGGCTTCTCTCCAGTTGAACTGCCACTGTCTCTGAGTCTTCAGACTAAAAATAATATCTTAATTTTTAACACATGCAAAAACTAAAAATGGCGCCAATATCTGTCTTTGAAGAAATTCGTCACTTTTCAATGCTCTGCATGCAAAAATATTTTTTTTCATTTTTTGCCAAAAATAGCATCTTGCTGTGTTCAACACACTTCCCTGATTCCAAAAAGTCAAATTTTGATCTTTTAGGCTTCCATTTGCAAGAGTTATGAGATTTTTAAGAATCTCCTATTTTGTAGCTGACTGCAAAGTTACAACTGACCATGTTCAGCTCTGATTTCTGGCTGACTGACTGAGCCTGCGACTGTGCTGAGATATCCACCGCGAAGCTTGTATGACAAGGATGAAATGTCTGCTGGGAGCAACAACTGCTATGGAGCTCATCTGATACCTTAGAAAATAAGGCGCCTCTGATTAAATTGATGTTTTGACTCCAGACTTAGCCATTTCTTAGTTTTGCCTTCTGATGTTTCAAACTGCCGCTGACAATGAATAATGAACTCCATTGACTGAATAATGGATTCATTGCATGACTAGAAGTATCCTGCATCCAATGACTGTATGTGAGGGATCTGAAAATTGTATTAAGAACCCCAAAAGCATGAGCGCCCCTATTCTGTGATAGCTCAAACACCATTTTGACAAAAGTGTGATTTTCAACTGAACACCATACTTTGACCCTTGATACCGGGAACTGGAATGTTCCGATACGCGTGCCGTCTGTCTTGCTGTATAGTTTGGTCAACTTGCAAGAGATGTTCTTGGAGACGACGAAGCCAGAAAATTGCTTTTAAGGCCTCTAAAAGAAAATCGCCTTTTTCAAAGAAAATAACATTCTTACACTTAGTCGTTTTTTGAACTGCCTTCAATCAGCTCTTCTTCACAGCATTATCATCTTGACCTCGCACGTACGAGCATTCGCCAAATCCCGGAGGCTGTCGGCTAGACTCGTTGGATAGCTTGAGTAATTGCACACAAGTCTTGTGAAGACTGTAATTGCAAATAACCCCGTCTGGCAGGCCTAAAGGAGAATCGCCCCTAGCCTACAGCTGTGCAGCTTTGTGTAGCTACGCTTCACCATCCTCTGTTTTACATGCTCGGTAGGACCTCTGTCACAGTTACTCAGAATATCGGATCGTCTTGTGAACGGATACACTGCAAAGCTGGACTGAGCTGGAAGAGATCTCAGGAAGACCTCAATTGCAAATTCATCCATCAAACCAATCATATTCAGGATCGCCCCTGGGCTACAGGGGAGCGGATTTGCATTCTACAAAACTTCATCTGACATGTATCTTGCTTGCAATTTCCACTTCCACCGCCGATAACCGGATTTCTGTACTGGATACGCTTTCGCTTGATAGCTCGTTGAAAAGCTAAACTAATTATGCAAAGGCTGAAACCATCAAAACACACATGCATCTAGATCTGGGCCTTCAAAAAGAAAATCGCCCTTGGGCTAGAAGGGAGCGGATTTGCATCTCTAGACTGCCTCCTTGATGAAAACACTCTTCGTAACCTCTGCTTCTGTCTTCGTTTGCCGGAGTTCTGTAACTCGGATAATCTTGCTTCATGGCTAATCGGAAAGCCGACTGAAAACTGAACATAATGAATGTGTTCTTAATCCAAAACACTCCAATCTTGACCTTCAAAAGGAAGGGCGCCCCTAGGCTACAGGGGAGCGGATTTGTTTTGAATTCATTGATTTTCACCATTTTATGCTTTGCAAACGCTGTATCCATCCCTGCTGTTGACCATGTCGAAGCGTTGTGACTGCTGAGGTGTGTGGATGACTATACTTCATCATTTTCACATGTACGGACACTATAAAGTTGATTTGCACGTTGATTGCGCAAGTGTCTACTACGTTACATAGTGAAAAGTTCTCAGACTTAGAATATTTTAGCACTTTTTGCCAATCTGAAAATCCCCTCCATCAAAAAGCATTATTTCCAACATCTTTTATCGTAGAGCGTTCCTCTTTGAGTTTCAGGCTTAGATATTGACACCTGGTACTGGCCAACTGCCATTGATGACCCCGAAGATCCTAACTTTTCTCCTAAAAAAGTGAAAACTACCCACCAGCCTTAAACTGACTTTTAACTGAAACTGACTTCACCACTGTGATTGTGATGTGAAATAAGCCAATCAAAATTAATTTCATCCAATTCTGACAAGTTCCTATTTTTTAGGGTTTCGGGCTAAAAATAGATTTCAGAAACCCTAATTTTCAAAATTTTCAAATTTTGCCAGTATCTTCCTGGCATCACACTGACTAAAAGCCCATACTTTATTTGCCCGAAAATTGAGTTTTGACCACACTTTTACAAGGTTTAGACCATTTTAAGCAAAATGCCTTAATGAAGCAAAAATTTCGGTTTGGGTACAACAGACAACAATGTAAAATATACAATATATAGATTGATATAGGATTTTGAAGAGTCAAAAAGTGCATACTTCACATTTTTCCCTTCATGTTTTGCACTCATTTTAGCTTCGACTAGAGTGTAAACTTGTGGGAAAAATGTTTCTTGTCCATTTTTCTAGCATTATTAATCTCAAGGATACTGAAATCTCTAGCAACAATAGCTTAACTGATTATTTCTCCATCTTGTATGCATTGTCTTACTGGTTTGAGGTCAATTTTGACTTTTTTGCTATGCTCCCCCAACTTTCACAAACAGGGGTCGCAGGACATGTTTTCAGTATGGGGGTACTTTTTCGCCATTTTTAAGGGATGAGAGGGAACTGCTATTAAAAAATAGGAAAAAATTTAAAAATATAGAGAAATTTCAAATATTCATATCATAACATTGATAAAGCATTCATCATAGACATTATAGAAGCTTAATACATAACATTAGACTCGAATTGAGATTTCATATGAGAATTGACAATCAAATTAACAAAATTTAAATGCTTTTCATTGTCAATGTGCATATTTATTGTATAAGAATTATAACAAAATGTCCAGGGAGACAGAATTGAGGCCTGGAATTTGGGTAAGGGCATCAGCTACTACTGCTGCTGAAGGATAAGATGGTACCAGTGAGCTGAAATAATTCCCTTAGCAGTTTGAGGATGGTAATTGTTGCTGAAGGATAAGATGGTACCGGTGAGCTGAAATAATTCCGCCCAGAAATTGCTACTATACTTTGGATTATGATCACTAAAAATGGTTTCTGGTAACTCATGCAGTTTGTAAGTGTTCTCAATAAAAATAACTGCTAATTCATATGCCTTGTAAGTATACCACCATTTTGAGGATGGTAACTGGTGGTGAAGGATAAGATGGCACTGGTGAGCTTAAATAATTCCCTCCAGAAATTGCTAGTATACTTTGGATTATGATCACTAAAAATGGTTCTTGGTAACTCATTCAGTGTGTAAGTGTTCTCCATAAAAATAACTGCCAACTGATATGTTTTGTAAGTAAAATCAATGTCGACAAATTCAGAGTATTTGGTTATTCTATTGACTATAACATAAATACAATCCTTACCATTAACTTTCAATAAACTAGTAATGAAATCCATACTGAAGGATTTCCATTTTTCACTTGAAATAGGAAGGGGCTAAAGTAGTACAGGGTTACATACAGTTCCATCCTTGTTCCGTTGGCACTGTTCACATGATGACATGAGCTGTTGTACTCCCTCTTTAAATCCTTCCATTTGTATGTCTTTCTGACCCTGGAGTAGGTTATGAAGAATCTTATGTTTCTCACTGATGGCATTGAGTGGTTTTTAGCTAAGACTTCAGATATGAATTTTGGGCTCGAGCTAAGGACTACACTATTATCATGGAAGATCAGTCCATTCAGAAAGTATAACTATTGTCCTTGTGTGCTGCCTATGGATCTTCTGATAATACAGCCAGTTCATCATCCTTTAGATATTCTGCTTCAATCTCTTAATTTAAAAATGTGTTTTTTCTTTTAAAAACTTATGTCAAAATGTGTTTGGCTGTAGGGGACGGCTAGCTGTCCCTAGGACAATCGGGGGATGCCTGTATGTCCCCTAGCCATCTCAAGGGCCACTAGCCATCCCCTAACATCCCCTACACATTCAATGGTGTTTCCGAAACATTTCCTAAAACTAGCATGAAAAGGTGACAGGGAAGGGACGTTTCCTAGGCGTCCCCGAAACATCCCCTGTAGGAAACAAGGCTTCCAAGGCAGATGATGTGTCCCCTGGGAGCACTGCTTTTTTGTTGATGCAACCATAAAGTTGCACCTTCATAAGATTTTTTTGATGTATTTTGTTTGTCATATACAAGTCTTTCTACAAATATAATGCATGTGATTTTATGTTTCAGCATTTTTTGGCATGAATGTGCCAAATAATGATAGATCTAAATTGAAGCATTTTCCATAGAATGGATAAGATTTAGTTGAGCCATTATTGATCAAATGTTTGAATGACATTTAGAAAACTTACAGCCATGAGAAAATCCAAATAGAGGCTAAACACTAATAGATGCAGTGTTCCTACCTCAGAAATTGTTCTTCCATTAATTCTGGTTAATAGTAATCAATTTTGGCATATCACCATTAAAGTCAGATAATTGAATTAAGAGGTGAATTGTTCCAAGTCCCTAGAATGGATGAGAATCGCCTAAAAGCCCTGGTAGACTTGTAAATTTCTCAAAAACTACTTATGGACTTCAGAATACCACTGACAGGTCATGAATAAGCATTTGAATACCCTGCAAGTCGCTAGCGGATCCTTATGCATGGCTTTATATGTTCTCAACACTAAATTGTAAAACATAATCATTTTCATATACATTTCATGATGCACAATAATCCAACAAGCAAGTTGGCTAGTACTGGTAAACGTTTTGAATATGATATTTTTTGTACTATTCATTTTATATAATTATAGTTTCTCTTAATAATAAAACTATTAGTTTGAGCACATGTGCCAATTACATTAGTAAATAAAATAGGCCTTGTCACTTCTGCAGTACTCAATGAAATTTAGAAAAATTAAACCTTTGTCTGGAGAAGGCATGGGAAAGTGAATGCCCATGCGCCAAAATGCATAGAGAAAAGCCAAGAGAAATAAAACGGCTCCTAGTGCTGCTCGCTCTTTGCGGACTCCTGCAATAGAAGAGATATGCAGTAGACAATGATTAAAAAGTTAAATACAACAAAAACCATATGATAATAAATGCAACCCCAAATATGCAGCCATATATTGTAGTTCAATAAAGCATGTGTATGAATTGTTTAAAGGTTATGTTTTTTCTTTTATGCTTTTTCACCTCCCAAGTTCCTCTTTCAACTTGATCCATTCTATTTATTTATTTTACCTTAGAATGAATGGGCTATAGGTACCTTTTTAATCCTTTGGACAATGTTCACTTAAACAAGAAGCTATCTAACTAATGTCATCATTGCCACAATGTTCAACCTCTTGATTAATAGTGAGAATCACTATATACACATTTCTCAATCATGCACTTATATCTCTACTTTACAAAAAAGAAGGCAATATCATTTATTCATTTAAAGAATATCATGTGCAGAGCACATTAACATTTCACTAAGTGAGGAAAGTAGACTTATCATGCCAACAAACATACTTTCAATCCAAAAAAAGTGACAGGTTTTGTGATCACATAAGTCCCTACAACTATTTATCCAAGGAAAACAAAACGTAGGAATTTGTTTGTTGTATTTTAGTTATTAAATTATCTATTGCCCTATAAATAGAGCAAATCTAATCCTAATTTGTAGAATCCAAATATTTGAAACAAGTAATCATCAAAATGAGAAGCATCACAAATACAAAAGGATGGGGACTAACAGCTGGTCAATTCTAAATAAGGACAAGATCATGTAAGTTTCAGGTGAAATTGGACAAGATGGATACCTCTCAGAAGCAACTTCTAGGCCAAATTATGAGTCAAGAGGGGTGCTATCTCCATCCACTAACAAGATGATGGGTGAGGGTCAAGAGATATACCTATCAAAAAGAAAAAAATATCAGATTACTATGAAATTATTGGGGATGTTTCCATGAGTACAAGCTCTTAGCCTCTCTAATGATAAGCCAGAATAATGAGGAAAAGAGAGTTGATTCTCACCAGTCCCAAAAGGACTCAAATAATCAGATGTCTTCATGGAAGTGTAATTATAATCTTTACTCTGTTGAACCTGAAGCAAAGAATATGTTTCTAGTTGTAGATTAATTTCAAAGAAATGGCTTAAAAATTGTCCCATTTTTTGAAAAATCTAATTAGATTGCCATCATAAGAAGACAATTTTATAATGTTTGAACAAAATCAAACCATTCATTTGCATATGTCCAAAACAAAAGCACCACTTAAAAAACCAAATGCATACACCATCAGCATACACGTATTCCTCAACAACCCTTGTGCTTAGCTCACCAAAAGTACAGTCACTTACTAACATAAAAAAAAAAACCTAGAATTTGACACATGAAAAGAATACAAAAAATGCTCAAACCTTCTTACATATTTCCAAAACTTGACCACGGTAACTAAGTAAATCAGTATGCCA